>PVJC01039683.1:0-16134 GCA_004026665.1 Murina feae | reverse complement strand
AACTGTCCTCATGTGTCTATTGATGGGTTAGTGCAGGAGGGATCATTTTTAGACAATAAAAGCTTGCTTCAAGAGAGTAGAGTGAGGGCTCCGGAGGCTTCTGGGTCTGAACTTTCCATGTGACTCACATACTCCTGGACTAAAGTAGTTCCCCAGGGCAACGACATAATCCTGGCTGTAGCCTGGAACTCCTCTCTCCCCTTCTGCTCTTCTGTCCCAGAATTCAGTTCCAGGGACTGTCTCAAAGACTTAGTCATCTGGTGCCTACGCTCATGGGCTTCTCCCATCGCACTCTCTGTCCCCCAAGTCAGGCACTTAAATCCTTCTCCAAGCAGGGGCAGTGGGGTGACTGTGAGAGGGATGTGACAGTTGTCGCTATTGCAGCCACCAATGGTAACAGGCATTTGTTTCTCCTGCTTTCAGTTTCTAGTTTTGCTTTTGGACCTCTGAATTGTTGCTTCAGCTAACACTCCTGCTGGCACCGCATTCTATTAGATCTCTTAGGGGTTGAAACCTGAGAAGCAGCAGGGTACCCTGAGAATTCCTGACTTTGAAGTTTGACCTTGTCTGTCCAACTGTTTGGCCAGCAGCAGCTTCAAGAATGACAGAGACGGCTAAAGGGAAAGGCACTAATGATACCTCTGTGGTTCACTAATTGTGCTCAAAGGCATAATTTAATTGGATCCTCTTTCAGATCTGTGAATTAGTTATGATCCCTATTTGAAGAGCTAAGAAACTAGAGCACTGTGAGGTTAAGTGTGTTTACAGTCACAAAGTTAATTGGCAGTAGGACCATAATGACAACTGAATGTATTCCGTTTCCTAGTGTTTATTTGTATCTAAATTCAATAAACATATCCTCAGGTGAGGATAAAACCTCACCTGAGGATATGTTTATTGATTTGAGAGAGAGGAAGGGAAGGAAGGAGAGAGAGAGAGAAAGAAACATCAATTAGTGTGGCAATGGTGGGGTTGACGGGAATGGGTGGTGGAAGATTTTTGTTTTTCATTTTAGACACTTCTGTGCAGTCTACATTTTTAGAATGTGCAAGTATTCTATAAATTAAAAAAGTTTTAAAATATAAAAAATACAAAAATATTAATTCATGAGTGATTGTATGTGTAATACTATCCAGGCAATAGAAAAAGTAGGTACAGCTATACACATTTACACATTTTAAATAAGAAAAACAAATTGCAGAATGATATGATATGATTAGGATAATACCATTTATTTCAAGTGTGTGTGTGTGTGTAGGTAGATAGGTAGTTAGGTCAGTATATGTGTACATCACATTGGGAGGATACATATCAAAGTAATATCAAAGTGGAGAGGATACAGACTTTTATTTTTCACTTGAGGCCCAGTGCACAAATTTGTGCATGGGTGGGGTTCAGCTGGCCTGCCTGATGGGGACCCATGGGGTGGGCCAGCGGCGGGGAGGGGCTACGGGCAGTTGGCCAGCTGGCCCTGCCCCCGATTGGGGTGTTGGGGGCTAATCAGGGGCCAGGCTGGGCAGGATGAGGGGCCCGATCTGGGCTCGGATCTGGCTTGTTGGCTGCCACAGTGTGCGTCATTCCGTTTGTTATGGTTATTCTGCTGTTCTGGTTGCTGGGATTTTATAAATATACTAGAGGCCTGATGCATGAAGATTTGTGCAAGAATGGACCTTCTTTCCCCTGGCTGCCTTCGCTCCAGCCTGGAGCCACCTTTCTCTCTTCCCACGCTGCCCAGAGACCCAGAGAGGCTGGGGTGGTGTGGAACGCCTGATTACCCCCAACTCTCCCCTACCAGCCTGCTTACCCCCAACTGCCCTCCTCTCCTGGCCTGATCGCCCCTAATTGCCTCAGCCTCGGTCCCACATCTTTTGTTGGGTTAATTTGCATACTCATATTCTGCTAATGAGGTATATCACATTAATTGACTTTCATATGCTGAACCATCCTTGCATCACAAGGATCAATCCCACTTGAACTTTTTATTTTATTTAAAAAAATATATATTTTATTGATTTTTTACAGAGAGGAAGGGAGATGGATAGAGAGGTAGAAACATCAATGAGAGAAACATTGATCAGCCACCTCCTGCACACCTCCCACTGAGGATGTGCCTGCAACCAAGGCACATGCCCTTGACCGGAATCGAACCTGGGACCCTTCAGTCCACAGGCTGATGCTCTATCCACTGAGCCAAACCGGTTAGGGCCCACTTGAACTTTTTAATGTGATCTTTTTAATGTACTGCTGGATTCAGTTTGCTCGTATTTTGTTGAGGATTTTGCACCTCTATTCATCAGGGATATTGGCCTGTAATTTTGTTTTCGTGTGGTGTCTTTGTTTTCAGGGTAATGCTGGCTTCATAAAATGAGTTTGGAAGTGTCCCCTCTAATTTTTTGGAAGAAATTGAAAAAGACTGATATTAATTCTTCTTTTAAAAAATGTTTTTATTGATTTTAAAGAGGGCGGCGGGTAGAGGGAGAGAAACATGGATGTGCCAGAGACATCCAGCAGTTGCCTCCCACACACACCCCCACCTGGTCAGATCCTAACAGATCATGTGCTCTGGCTGGGAATCAAACCAGCAACTTTAATCATTCTTTAACTGTTTGGTAGAATTTGCCAGTGTAGCCATCTGATCCTGGGGTTTCCTTTCTTGGGAGAGTTTTGAGCACTGGCTCAATATCCATACTAGTTATAGATCTGTCCAGACTTCTTATTTCTTCATGATTTAGTCTTGGTAGGTTTGTATGTTTCTAGGAATCTATTCCAGTTTATGCAGTTAGTTGATGTGTAAGTATTCATGGAAGCCTTTTATGATCTTTTTAAAAATTTCTGTGGCATCAATTATAAAATCTCTTCTTCCATTTCTGATTTTATTTGAGTACTAGAGGCCCGGTGCTTTTGGGCACTGGTGGGGTCCCTCGGCATGGCCTGCAGGGATAGGCTGAAACTGGGGGTCCAGCACTGCCTGCCGGTCCTGCTCATCCCAGCCCCACTGCGCCTGCTGCCCAGTAGGCTCACTGCTGCTCAGCTGTGGTCTCTGGGCTGTGGGCAGCCAGCCATGAGCCCTGTATCTGTTGCCCATCAGTCAGCTGAGTGGCACTCCTGCTGTGGGAGTGCACTGACCACCAATGCAGGGCAGCTCCTGCATTGAGCGACTGGTTGACAGGTTGAACTATCTACCGGTTGCTTAGGCTTTTATATGTACAAAAGACTTTTACTTTTACTGCAGAGGGCAAAATAAAGCAGGCTCAGAACGGAGGAATGGGCATTTATTCTAGTTGGGAGAAAGCTCGACAGAGCTCTTCAGTTAGGACTTGAAGGTTAACGAGGGTTTTGGCAGATGGAGAAATGTATTTCAGGTTGAGTGAACTACATGAGCAAATGTAAGGAGGCCTGGAGATGCAAGAGTAACTTAGAGCCTGCTTGTGTGTTTGGATTGTTGGATAGTGGGGACCAGGTTATTACTTTCATTTAAATGAGGCTGAAGCCTACTGATAATTAGGAGACACTAGGCTTAGGACAGACTTAGAAGAGGTAGCAGAAAATCTGGAAGAAATTCAGAGAATAAAATAACCAAAAAGATCAAGAAAAAAATATAAGTTCCCTAGGGAGAGGCCTAATGGCCTGTGACTGTGCTCAGCGTTCTGTCTCATTCATCAGGCTGCTCTTTCCTACAGCCTTTGGCTACACAGAACAGGCTTTTCTTGGGGCCCCATTTTTCCTTTTGTCTTCATTGACACAGGTGTCTCCAGGACCCAGGCTATGGTGTCTTTTAAAAGCTTTTAATCAACTTATTGAGATATAATTGACATGTAATAAAATATATTCATTTTAAGTATATAGTTCTATACCACTTGTGTATTATCACAATCAAGATATAAAACTTGTCATTAAAAAGTTTCCTTATTTAAGATGTTAACAATCCTCAAAGTGATCTACAGATTCAATGTGATTTCTATCAAAACCTCAACAGTTTTTGCAGATATAGAAAAATCCATCCTAAAATTTATATAGAGGGACCCTGAATGGGCAAAACAATATTGAAAAAGAAAAACGAAGTTGGAGGTTTCACAATTCACAATTTCAAAACTTATTACAGAACTACAGTTATCAAAACAGTGTGGTTCTGGAATAAAGATAAGACATATAGACCAATGGAATAGAATAGAGCCCAGAAATAAACTCTCACATATATGGTCAAATGATTTTCAACAAGGGTGTCAAGACTATTAAATGGGAAATGGGTAGTTTTTTAAATAAATGATGCTGGGAAAACTGGATATCCACATGCAAAAAAAAAATCTGAATTTGGACTCTTACTTTACTCTATATGCAAAGATCAAATCAACATGGATGAAAGACCTAAACGTAAGAGCTAAAGCCATAAAACTCATAGAAAAAAAGTAGGGGAAGATCTTCATGATACTGGATTTGGCAGTGATGTCTTGAATATGACACTAAAACTTAGGCAAGAAAAAATAGGTAAGTTCCACTTGATCAAAATTTAGAACTTTTATACATCAAAAGACATTTACCAATAGTCAAAAAGCAACCGTGGAATGGGAGAAAATATTTGCAAATTGTATATCTGATAAGGTATTAATAATCAGAATATATAAAGAACTCCTACAGCTTAACAACAAAAAATTAAGTTAAAAATGAACAAAAGAATTGAATAGACATTCTCCATAGCAGATAAAAAAAATAACCAATAAGCAAATAAAATATACTCAACATCATTAATCATCAGAGAAAGTCATATTAAAAACACAATGAGATACCACTTCACATTCATTAAGATGGCTGTAATACTAGAAAAAAGAGAAAATTGGTATTGACATGGATGTAGAGAAATGAGAACCCTTGTGCATTCTTGGTGGGAATGTGAAATGGTGCAGCTACTGTGGAAAACATAGCAATTTCTCAAAAAATTAAACATAAAGTTACTATAAGACCCAGCCATTCCACTTCCAAACATATAATCAAAAGGAAGTGAAAGCAGGAACTTAAACATTTGTACACTCATATTCATAGCAGCATTATTCACAATAGCCTAAAAGTAGAAGCAACCCAAAAGTCCATTGATGAATGAGTGGATAAACAAAATGTGGGATATGTATGCAATGGAATACTATTCAGCCTTAAAAAGAAAGGAAATTCTGACACATGCTACAACATAGCATGGTCTTTGAAGATATACTAAGTGAAATAATCCAGTCACAAATGGACAAATATTGTATGGTTCCACTTATATGAGGTAGCTGGAGTAGTCAAATTCATAGAGATAGAAAGTAGAATGTAATTATCAGGAACTAGGGAGAGGGAGGATGGGAAGCTAGAGTTTATTGGGTACAGAGTTTCAGTTGGAGAAGATGAAAGTGTTGTTGAGATAGAAGATAGTGATAGTTGCACAACGATGTGAATGTACTTACTGCCACAGAACTGTACATTTAAGAATGGGTTAAATGGGCCCAGCTGATGTGACTCAGTAGTTGAACACTTAACCTATGAACCAGGAGTTCATAGTTCACTTCCTGATTAGGGCGCATGCCTGCAACCTCGGTGTAGGGTGCAGCCCATCAGTGATTCTCTCTCATTATTGATGTTTCTGTTTATCTATCTCTCTCCCTTCCTCTCTGAAATGAATAAAAATATATCATTAAAAAGGTAACAGAGACCAGTGGTAGGACTAAAACCATCAGAAGCAAAGTATGTGCAATTATCTTAGGCAGAAAGGCAGAATGATCCCTCAGGGGAGTCTGACAGAGAGAGAGAACTATGAAGATGGCTAAGAGATTGTGTCTCGGGGAAATATGAATGGACAACCAATAAGCATTATGAGTGTTGCTCAATCTCTAAAATAAAAAATCAAGAATGGATGATCAGGAGGCTGAGGGCAGCTATCCAAATAAGAAGCTGTGATGCCAGTTTCTGTATCGGAGTCACTTTTCAGATTCAGAGATCAATAGGTGAAGTTTGCTGTGTCAGATGTATCCTTGCCAGATACTATCATGGTCTCTGGAACAGACGGTTGCAATGATGAATGCATTCTTTTTCATCCTGGTAAGAACAGAGAATACAAAGCAGTTTGCGTTCCTGTGGGAAGGACACAGCAGAATACTTTTATGTTGTTCTAGGGCTATGTTATAAATAATAAATATAGTTTAAAGGAATGCGGACCACCTGGAGATGCAGAATATAATGTAAGTTCATTTATTTATGGCTTCTTTAAACTTGATGGGCAAGAAGTAACAAACATGTTGTTGACTTTGGAAAGATACCTATGCTCCAGAGGATGGGAGATACCACTGCTCATTAGCTTTTCAAATAAATTAAATTAGTGTCTATTCCCCCTTCCCCACACACCCCCTAGGCATACATAATAGAGGCTTTTCAAAGTTTTAGAAGTCTAGTAGTCTGGGTATACTGGGACATTCCCTCTAAAGCAAGGGACAAGTTACTGCAATTGTCCCTCCCACTGCTAAGAAGGAGGCACACCACCTCATAGATTTCTTTGGTTCTGGAGGCAGCACATTTCAGATTCCAACCCATTTACTGAGTAAAATGGAAGGCTTCCTTCTTCTTTACTATCTCCCTTCCACTCTCCTAGCCTCCAGTCTCACCACTGGTCAAACCCAGCTGGAAGCCTGCTGACACAGGGACACAGAACACAGAACCTGTGAGAGAGTTTATCAGGGAAAGTTGAAGAACGGTCTGAGGGCAACCAGGACTGGCAGAATCCTGCAGTCGTCACCGATGGTAAAGAACTAGTTCCACTAGGTTTATGGTGAAATATAGACAGATTATATTTATCTCTTCAAGTAAATTACATTAGTGTCTATCCTCTCTCCCCCAGGAATACATAATAGAGACTTTTCCAAAACCTTAAAAGGAAAAATGCCTTCTGAAATCTTTAGCTGCGCCAAAAGGTAAACTGAGGTATGGGGGAGGAAGAATAATTTTCCTTCTACCCTTCTAAATTCTTCTTGCCAGTCTAACAATCAAATCGGCAGGAGACATTAACAGGAGAAAATAAACAGCTTTATTAAGTATGTACATATGAGGATTTCATAAGAATATGAGATCCCAGGACATATATGCCTCAATTAAGGAGAAAGGGGAGTGGTGTGGTTTGGAAGGCAATTCACATGGAGATGAAAAAGCAAATGTTTGCTGGAGTATCTTCAACAAAGGGCCTCAGAGAGGACTTTGATCAAATGGGCCTTGCTTGCTTCCTCCCTGTCTATCACACTGAGTTCATATTAAACTATGGTTATCTGTGATGATAGCTCTCTTCCTGGAGCAGGCTCTCTACCAATTCTTTTAGGTCTTTTAAGGGGAAGGTCAAAGGTGTTTCCTATGCCTTAAGTTTGTACCAGTAACCAGCTTAAAATAATTCACATCCCCAAAAAGCCACATTTTGGGGTTTAGCACACTCTGCTTTCCTCCAGAGGCATAAGATTTTTAAGAGTTTATCTGAGCCAAAATCAGAATTGGGCAGCATCTAATTTAGCAGATAGAAAGGAACGCTGAGGAGCTGTACACAGTGAAAGACTTTTATAGGCAGACTAAAGCAGGAAAAAGGAATTTATACTGGTAAAGAAGTGAGCTGGTTATTGCAAAGTTACTTTCCTTAGGGGATGGGAGAAGTCTATCAGGCAGATTACATAACTTGTGCTGATCAAGTGATTCCTGGTTGACTGGTTTAAAATTCCATTTCAGGGAGAGCCAGACTGTCTCTGTTTGAAGACATGGAATTTAACACAACTGACTATATTTTGGGCCTGTTTTTTTAATTTTAGCAATTTTTAATTTTTCAATTAGAGGCCCAGTGCATAGATTCATGCACTAGTGGGGTCCCTCGGCCTGGCCTGAGGTGATTGAGCCAAAACTGGCTCTCTGACATCCCCTGAAGGGTCCTGGATTGTGAGAGGGCACAGGCCAGGCCGAAGTACCCCACCAGTGCATGAATCTGTGCACCTGGCCTCTAGTATGCATATAAGATATTTGGTTAATCTCTTGCTGCCCTCCCCTCTCCCCCTTCCCTCTGAGGTTCATCAGTTTCTTCCATATTTCCATGATTGTGGTTTCTGCTCTTGTGTTGAGTGTCTGCCCCCTGGTGGTCAGTGCACATCATAGCTACTGGTGGGCCGGTCGAATGGTCAGCCGGTCACTTAGGCTTTTATATATATATAGATTACAGTTGACATACAATATTATATTAGTTTCAGGTGTATAACATAGTAATAGACATTTATATAACTTAAAAAGTGAGCACCCCAATAAATCTAGAAGGCCAAAGACTAGGGCAATAATTTTAAAATGACTTGATCCACTGGAATTTTTTAATTGAAAAAGGAATTAGAGAGTCTGAGCTCTGTAACTATTGGCCTCATCACGTTACAAGAAACTGAATTTTTATATTTCTCTCTCTCCAGCTGGCCTGGAGAATCTTTGGAAATTATTCATATTTAGCAACAGAAACACTTCAAAGAGAATATTTTAAGTAAGAAATAAGGACTTTTTAGAAAGCTAATTCATATACTAATTTTAATAATTCTGAGTGAAGTATGATTAAAATAACTAGTTTAAATAAATTCATCCTAAAAGGGAAGCTGAGGACTGGAATAATTTATGCTGTACATCCTATATAATAAAAGGCTAATATGCAAATCGACCAAACAGCAGAACGACTGGTCGCTATGACATGCACTAACCATCAGGGGGCAGATGCACAATGCAGGAGCTGCCCTCTGGTGGTCAGTGCACTTCCGCAGGGAGAGTGCCATTAGCCAGAAGCCGGGCTCATGGCTGATGAGTGCAGTGGCAGTGGCAGGAGCCTCTCCCACCTCCACAGTGGTGCTAAGGATGTTTCAGGAAGCAGGCCTAAGCCAACAGTCAGACATCCCCTGAGAGCTCCTGGACTGTGAGAGGGTGCAGGCTGGGCTGAGGGCCACCCCCGACCTCCCTGCAAGTGCACGAATTTTGTGCACTGGGACTTTCATCAAATAAATCCCACTTTCTGCATCTCATAGCAAGTGAATAAAGCAATAATGGTTGGTGCCCTTTTTGATATCTACACAATAATATGAACAAATTAATTTTGTAAAAACTCTGAAGTTATGGTTTAGGGCTTTTAAAAAAATTGTCTTCTGAACCACCATAAACATATGAAAAGAAGAATTTTAAAATGTAAAATCCTTCAAGCAACTCGACACCAAGAAACACAATAATTGAATTTAAAAATGGGCCGAGGACTTGAATAGATACTTCTCCAGAAAGAACACACAGATGGCCAGTAGACATCTGAAAAGATGCTCAATTGTCACTAATCATTGGAGACATGCAAATTAAAACCACAATGAGATTATCACCTCATACCTGTCAGAATGGCTACCATCAATATATTAACAAACATCAAGTGTTGACAAGGATGTGGAGAAAAGGGAACCCTCGTACACTGCTGACGGGAATTCAGATTGGTGCAGCCACTGTGGAAGCATGGAATTGTCTTATGACCCAGAGATTCCACTTATGGGAATATATCCAAAGAAACCAGAAACACTGATTTGAAAGAATATATACACCCCATATGTTCATTGCAGCATTATTTACAATGGTCAAGATTTGGAAGCAGACCAAGTGCCCATCAGTAGATGAGTGGATCAAAAGTTTGGTACATTTACACAATGGAATACTACTCAACCATGAAAAGCAAGGAAATCGTACCTTCTATGAGAGGATGGACCTAAAGGGTATTATGTTAAGTGAAATAAACCAGTAAAAGAAAAAGACAAATATGATATTTCATTTATATTTAAACTAACCCTCAAAATAGAAGCAGACTCATATATACAGAGAACAGACTGATAGCTGTCAGTGTGGTGGGATGGGAAGCTGGGTGAAATAGATGAAGGTTTTAAACAAAAAACAAAAACTGAACCCAAACAAAAAAACTCATAGACACAGACAATAGCATAGTGATTACCAGAGGGAAGGGGATGGGAGCAGATAGAAGAGGGCAAAGGGGGAATAAACGGTGATGGAAGGAGACTAGACTATGGGAGGTGAACATACAATACAATATACAGATGAAACCTATTAATCAATGTGATCCCATTAAATTCAATAAAAAGTATGTAAAGATGTAAAGTTCTTTGAATCAATAAAATTTTTGCCACCACTTTTAATAATAGTCCTGAAGCACTGATATTTCCAATGATTACCACTCAATATTATGAACATTTATTTACTCACGAATAACATCATGAGTCAGACATTATAACACTAAAGGAAGAAAGTAAGACACCTCATTCTCCACCTCGTCTCCCAGTAAAAGCAAAACATTGAAAGTGGTATTGATGGTCAGTAAAACCTTGGTATTGCTGGTGTTCTCTGTACTTCAGGACTTGATTTTCAAACTCTGCAAGTCTGGTACCTCAGCTGCTAGCGCAGCCATTAGAGCTTTACTCGTAATAAAACAAAACAAAAAACCCTTAAGACATTGATGAGCACAAAAGAAGTGAGTTTGTAATAAAACATGTAATTTCCAAACTCTGGTATTTATTTAAACCTTTTAGTCTCTCTTATCCCACCATGGAACACTACTTAAGAAATAAATTATGGTTGAAAGGTTATTTGAGAAGCCTAAAGCCTAGTTAAGAAACTGTAGCCCTGGCTGGTGTGACTCAGTTGGTGTTGTCCTGTGCACTGAAAGGTCACTGGTTCAATTCCCAGCCAAGGCCACAGGCCCAGGTTGCAGGTTTGATCCCTTGTCTGGGTGCATATGAGAGGCAACCGATCAATGCTTCTCTCTCTTTCTCTTCTTCCTTCCTCTCTCTAAAAAGAAAACAAAAAAACAGCTGTAGGGTAGGGGGATACACTTTCCTCTACTTTTTAAGATTCTGTTGGCTGTTGTAATAATTGGCACGAGACAGATTAACAGGGAAAAATAACCAAATTTAATGACATGTATACATATGGGGATGCCATATATAGGAGAGGTTCGGGGACAGAAAGGGAAATGAGGCATTTTCAAGCTAAGAGTGCGATAAGGCACTAGGGAGTCTTCCGAAGGAAGAGTCATTTCCAGGATTCTAGGAAGAGCTGATGATTGGTAATTAGAAGTTTGCTCTGCCCCATAGAGTAGTCATAAGAAACTATTTTTGGTGATAACTCTTATTGTGGGCAATGCCTCTAATTTAAATTCTTTAAGGAGAGGTAAAAGTTTGTCATGAACCCTCATCTCAATTGCTTTCAGCTCAAAATAATTCACATACCAAAGCGCCTGTTCTGAACCCCTTCAAGCCTCAGTGAGGTTGGTGAATACATGAAATCAAGGCACTCATAACAGAAATAATATTTTTTCTGACACACAGTAAGTACTTGGGGACTGTTATTGTTTGCAGTGGTTCCTCACAGCTTACAAATCTTCTTGAAATGTTCTATCGAGTGTTTGATTTTCACAAGAATTATGCCAAGTAATGGGTCTGGTTTTATGCCTTTTACTGATGGAAAAAGCAGCGGCTCCGAGTAAGGGGCTCCACTAAAATCTCGTAACTGATACAGTTGGCATCTGTTGCTTTGGTTGGGACAATTTCCTTCCTCCTTTTGGTAACAGGACTCTGATTTTCCTTTAAGAAACTGCCCTGTGGTTTTATATAACTCCTAGCAGGACTGTCAGTCGAGAGACTCGGCCTCCCTGTGTTAACATGTGACCCACACTGGCTCATGAGAACTCTCTACATCCCCTGGATGCAGAGGCTGGTACACAGGTGGATATGTGACCCAAATATTTTGAGCTATTTTTGTTGATTGATTTTTCACTTGTGGACATTTTATGACCTTCCCTCCATGTGGCTTCAAGCTCCCAGGACACAGGCCCCGCCAACACCCTTAATCCTGTCCTCAGCTCTTCTACGGGAGAACTTGGCCTTCTCAGTGCCAGGCTGCTTCGGGAGCTTTCCCTTCCCCAGAACTTTTCAGTAGCTTGATCGCACCACATCAACGATAGGAGTGGCTCCAGGCTTGTTTTGGCAGCATTTACCTGTCTGCTCACTGACCAGGGTCCACAGTTTATCAAGATTGACAGTTGGGCAAAGCTCTGATTCCTCTTGAAGTGGCAATGTGTCATACCAACCTTCCCAAAGTCACCTGGGTGCTATTTGTCGAAGTTGATTCTGTGATGATGCAGGCCGCCAGCATTACCTTGGCCTTCCGGGTGCTTCCTGTGCTTGCCGATGGGACTGGGGCCGTGGCTTCATGTGGCCTCGAAGTTTCCGAGTCTTCCTCAGTCTGGATGCATGTTGGTGGCCAAGATGCAAGAGTGAGTTTTTATTTTTAAAGAGAGAAATAAGTTAATTCTAGGAGTGAGTTGGCTTCACTTGAGATGTAAGGAACATGAAACCTTGGAGCTATTTTCCAGAGAGAACTGCTAGAGTAAAGCTAATGCAGGGGAAATCCTAGGGGCGGGGGAGGAGTGTGTGTGTGTGTGTGTGTGTGTGTGTGTGTGTGTGTGAGTGTGAGTGAGAGAGAGAGAGAGAGAGAGAGAGAGAAATGGAGAGAAAGTGGTGGGCCGACACTCTAACCACTGAGCACACAGGGCAAGAAATTCTGATTTTATTTGAGGAGACAGATACAGCTATGCCTGAAGCTGGCCAGATCAACTCTTGAATTTTCAAGTTCAGTAAGTCAGTAAATTCCTTGTTTTGTTTAAGTAGGTTTGGACTTCTTTACTTGTAACCAAAAAATCCTAACTAGTAAATGTCTTAGTTATTATGGAAACATGTCTTTTGACATCAAATACTTGGCTATTTCTACTGCTGCAATCTTCAGGAAGATGGTATGTCAAAACTTTGTGGGAGATTAGAGAACCTGTCCTCTTTCCATTAACACACACTATTTTAGGTTCCTTTCAAGTTTTCATCTTAAAAATTCTGTCAAGAGAGTGAGAAGACAAGCCACAGACCTGAAGAAAATATTTGCAAAAGACATACCTGATAAAGGGCTGTTATCCAAAGTATGCAAAAAATTCTTTTTAAGTCAAGAAGAAAACAAACAGCTTGATTAAAAAATGGACAAAGGATCTGAACAGACACCTCACCAAAGATGATGTATGGATGATAAATAAGCATATAAAAAGATATTCTACATGTCACTAGGAAATACAGATTAAAGAAACAATGAGTTACCACTACATCCCTATTAGAAGGCCAAAATCCAGAATATTGACACCAACAAATGTTTAGAGCAACAGGGACTCCCATTAATTGCAAATATTTATTGGGAACCTATTATGGGTTCTCTGTGAATAACAGTGTCTATTTGGAGTTTGCAATATAATGAAGTCAAGAGAAATAACTAATACAAGAATGGATTAAGTGCTAAATAGCAGGAGGGTGCTTTGTATTGAGAAAAGGTTATTACTGTAACTTCTGAATGTTAAACGGGAGGTAGAATTGTGAATGATTTTAAATTCAAGGTATTATTTAGGCTGAGCCTTGAAAGATGAGAAGGTCATTGAATAAAACATCCTAGGCATAAGCATGAGCAAGAGCATTGCAGACATTCCATGCTTGAAGGGAACAAAGGATAGTTGAAGGGTAGCGCATTACTTTCCTATTGCCATGGTAACACATTACCACAAACTTAAAGCAATAAAAATTTATTATCTTACTAGAGGCTTGGTGCACGAAAATTTGTGCACTTTTGGGGGTCCCTCAGCCCGGCCTGTGCCCTCTAGCAGTCTGGGAGTCCTTAGGGGATGTCCGACTGATGGCTTAGGCCCACTCCCCATGGGGAGGCTGATCAGGAGATGGTGCCAGTTGGTGAGCGGCTAGCCCTGTCCCCCGCCACCATCACTGGTGGCCTTCCTCTGGGGAGGGGTCCCCTCCTCCCTCTTCTCCCCTTCATGATCCCTCTGCCCACATCACTGTGCCCTCCCTCTGCCTGGTGGCATGAGCCTTGGCTGGCATGGTTATGCCTGCTTGCTGGTCCTGCCCCCTGCTGAACGGTCATCTGCCATTTGATCGTTTTGCATATTATGCTTTTATTATATAGGATTATATAGGACTAGAAGCCTGGTGGGGAGGGATCCTTCAGCCCAGCCTGTGCCCTCTCGCAGTCCGAAACCCCCAGGGATTGGGCCTAAACTGGCAGGTGGACATCCCTCTCACAGTCTGGGACCCATTGCTCCTTACTGCCTGCCTGCTCGCTGCTCCTTACTGCTCAGTTCACTGCTCCTTAACACTGCTGTAGAGGCAGGAGAGGTGCTTGGCAGCCTTGAGCCCAACTTCTGGTTAAGCAGTGCTCCCCCTGTGGGAGCACATTGACCTCCAGGGGGCAGCTCCCTTGTTGAGCGTCTGCCCCCTGGTGATCAGTGCGCATCATAGCGACCAGTTGTTCTGGTCATTTTGCCGTAAGGGTCGCTTAGGCTTTTATTATATAGACTAGAGGCCTGGTGCACAAAAATTTGTGCACTCGGGAGGGGGGGGTCCCTCAGCCTGGCCTGTGCCCTCTAGCAATCTGGGACCCTTCGGGAGATGTCCACCTGCTGACTTAGGCCTGCTCCCTGGGGGATCGGGCCTAAGCTAGCAGCCAGACATCCCTCTGGCAGCCCGGGAGCCTGAGGGGGATGTCCACTTGCCAGAAGGAAGCAGGCCTAAGCTGCAGTTGGACATCCTTAGCTCTGCTAAGGAGGCGGGAGAAGCCCCCGCCACCACTGCTGTGCTGGTAGCTGTCAGCCTGGCTTGTGGCTGAGCAAAGCTCACCCTGTGAGAGTGCACTGACCACCAGGGGGCAGCTCTTGCATTGAGCATCTGTTCCCTGGTGGTCAGTGTGTGTCATAGTGACCAGTCATTCCCAGTTGTACTGCTGTTAGGGTCAATTTGCATATTACCCTTTTATTATATAGGAGGATAGAGGCCTAGTGCATGGGTGAGGCCAGCTGGTTTGTCCTGAAGGGTGTCCTGGATCAGGGTAGGGGTCCCGCTGGAGTGCCTGGCCAGCCTGGGTGAGTGGGTGATGGCTATTTGCAGGCTGGCCACAGCCCTTTCAAGGTGGGTGTCCCCCCCCTGGGGTGCCTGGCCAGCCTGGGTGAGGGGATGATGGTTGTTTGCAGGCAGGCCATATTTACTTCAGGGAGGGGGTGCCTGCTGGGGTACCTGGCCACCTGGGTGAGTGGCTGTTGGCTGTTTGCAGGGAGGCTGGCTGGAATTTATTTAACTTTTAAAGTTGAATCTTTGTTGCTTTAACTGGAGCCCAGGTGGGGTTGTCCCTGAAAACCCAGGCTCCCAGCGCTTCCTTGAGCCCAAGGCTGGAAGAAGGTCTCTGGGGTTTATCTTCTATAATTGAAACTTTGTTGCCTCTAGCAGGCCTAGGCAGACAGAAACCTTAGCTTCCTGCATCGCAGGGGCAAGCCTCCTGCTTATTCCAGCTCAGTGGCTGCTGGCTGCCATCTTGGCTGGGTTAATTTGCATATAGTCACACTGATTGGCTGGTGGGCGTGGCTTAGGTGTAATAGAGTGAGGGTAAATTTGCATACTACTCTTTTTTTAGATAGTTCTGTAGGTTAGAAGTTCAATACAGGTTACAATGGGATAAAATTAAAGTGTCAGCAGGGCTCTAGAGGTTCTAGGGGTAAACCCATTTTCTTGTATGTTCCAGCTTCTTGAGATCTCCACAATCCTGGCAGGTGGCCCCTTCATCTCTTTTCAAAGCCAGCAATGTTGCAACTCGCTATCTTCCAAAGTCATAGCTCCCTTCTGCTTCCCATTTCCAGTGTTGAAGACCCTTGTAACTGATTATATTGGGCCACTCAATAATCCAGGATAATCTACTTTATGTATGATCAAGTGACTAGCAACCTTAATTACCCGTTTTGGAGAAATTTAACATAGTAACATGGGGATTAAGACTGGGGACATTTGGGGCGAGGTCATTGCTCTGCTCATTACAGGTCAGGAATGGCTACCTTTTGAGGCCAAAAGAAGGGGTGTGCATGCACTGAGAAGGGCAGGGGGTTGCAGGTGTAAGTTTCTGAGGTTTGACATTACATACATGAGAGTCAGGAAGAGGGAGAGACAGATAGAAACATCAGTGATGAGAGTGAGCCATTGATTGGCTGCCCCAGAC
>PVJC01039682.1:0-16136 GCA_004026665.1 Murina feae | reverse complement strand
CCCCCCCCCCCCCCCCCAATAAATATTAGACCAATAGAGCTCAGAGAGTACTCGTGGGCTAGAAGACACAATTGAATCTAGTAATCTAATCCCAGTTTTTGGGGAGTCACTTTGCACTTACTGAATTGGGTTTTTATCTGTGGGCCTTTTAAGAATGTAGTACCTTAAATACATAAATATGAGGAACAAGCAGATGAACAGGAGAATCTCTTGCATCACCTCAGGGTGGTGTACCTCACAAGAACAACTCTTAAAAGTTTTCCTTGTGGCATCAGAGATAGAGAATGATTCCAAGCGGGGTGATCTAGACCTTATTGTATGTGGTTTCATGGTTCCTGTAAGATTCTGGAAGGAGAGTTAGTCCTAGGGTGGCCATTCACTCAAGAGTACTCTGTGGTTCTGTAAAATTTACTCTTATGGTTATCACTTAACTCACAGTTTCCGAATTCTTTTGGTAGCCTTTTGTATGAAAAGTCATCCCATCTCCTCTAAGTCTTAGCCAACTACTTTCAGACCCATGAAGCCTTCCTTCCTTGGATACTCAAGTCAAAACAATGTTTTTAGCCCTAACCGGTTTGGCTCAGTGGATAGAGCGTCACCCTGCGGACTGAAGAGTCCCAGGTTCGATTCCTGTCAAGGGCATGTACCTTGGTTGCTGGCACATCCACAGTAGGAGATGTGCAGGAGGCAGCTGATCCATATTTCTCTCTCATCGACGTTTCCAACTCTCTCTCTTTCTCTCTGTAAAAAATCAATAAAATATACTAAAAAAAACCCACAATGTCTTTAAATTCTTCTGCATAACTGTCTTTCAAACATTTTGAACCTTGTCTCAGTGAGACATGCACTTTAATTGACATGCAGCACATAAGCATATTTGTCCTCCAAAAATGTTATGAAAAAATATTTTATTACATGCAATACACACTGAGATTTGCCATTTGCTCCCCTTTATTATTATTACTCTGTTGTAAAGTGTGGCCCCAACCCAATACACTTATTTTATGATTCAACAAAAGATGATTGGCAACCAATAGTTTTTAAGACATTATTTTAGTATAAAGAGTATATCCCTCTTGTACTATATAGTTTCATTAGTCAAATCGAATCTTGAATGGAAGACCCCTGAGAGTTTTGTGTTTTTTTCCCCCCCAGTTACTGTAGCACAATGAAAAATGTATATAGTAAGTGCTTAGTAAATATATTTTGAGTTAGTTAACATAGTAAAGAAAGGAGAAAGAGAGAGAAAAGGAGGCAGGCACAATCCTTGGCCATCCCTTTTGTCCTGTGCTGGGTAGTGTTTGGATAAAGTTGGTCTTAAGAAAATTCCTGGCCTTACCACATACACAAGTTTGTTAGATTTATGACTATACTTGATACTCTAATGCACAGAAATCAGAGGACTTTAGACATAAGAATTCACAGAACACGAGCTAATGTGTAATTAACTCTCAGCTGTAGTAACTAAATTTGGTATACAAAGCAAAAAGAAAAACCCACAAAATTAAAAGTCCTACAAGATGCATTCTTTTTAGAAGGCACAGATAAACAGTTAATTATTGAAATAATATTCACATTGGACCAAAGGAATGAAGAGCCCTCGGTTGCGTGGGCCACGCTCTGAGAGCCGCGTGGATTCTCCTGTCCATAGTGGAACCCAAAATGTCCTTTGGTCTATACTTGTTCTCATCATTGCTTGTCTAGGTTGTCAACATCTTTTACCACCAGCAGAGGGGAGGAACCTTTTTTCTGCTAAGGGACATTTGGATATTTACAACATCACTCACAGGCCTTACAAAATTATCAACTTAAAAATAAGCCTGCTTATATTTGTTCAGATATTAACTCACCCATTATGCCTTGGCAAATGATTTCAAAGGCCTTATGTCAGTGGTTCTCAACCTTCTGGCCCTTTAAATACAGTTCCTCATGTTGTCACCCAACCATAAAATTATTTTCATTGCTACTTCATCACTGTAATGTTGCTACTGTTATAAATCGTAATGTAAATATCTGATAGGCAGGATGGTCTTAGGTGACCTCTGTGAAAGGATCGTTCGACCTCCAAAGGGGTCGTGACCCACAGGTTGAGAACCACTGCCTTATATGGTCCATGGGCCAGATAGTCCCCACCCTAAGAGCATGTGCATCTGACAAATCTAACATCTGTTTCAGCAACTTTGGGTTTATTCCCCTCCTTCACTTTTAATTTCTCTAGGGTCAGGACCTGCCAGCCCCACCTGGACGTTCCTACTGAGCCATCTCATCAGCTCAGTTATGCTTCATGTAAACAGGCTACCTTCACTTCCTATTTCCCAAGATGACTTCGGAATTGTTTCTATACAGGGTATCTTTCTCCAAAAAGTGACTTCATCCTCATGTCGGAATACAAATTCCTACCCCTGGCCCAGGGTCCTGACGGCTATTTATAGGGGGAGGAAGTCAGAATTATTATATCAGAGAATTATTTTTAAGTATATGTTTTATTGATTTCAGAGAGAAAGGGAGAGGGAGAGCGAGAAAAACATCAATGTTGACAGAGAATCAGTGACTCTCTGCCTCCTGCACGCCCCCTACTGAAGATGGAGCCCGCTAACAGGGCATGTGCCCTTGACTGGGAATCGAACCATGACCTCCTGGTTCACAGGTGGATGCTCAACCACTGAGCACACTGGCCAGGCAAGAATTATACTTTCATTAAAGATAATTTAAATGTTGAGGGTTAATCAATATGATTTTCTTATAAAAATAAAATATCTCCCAACTTAAGGTGATTTTGTTTATGACATTTTTTTAAATCTGAAAATTTTACCTTTTACTATCAATCACAAATGTTTACTCAACACTGCATATTCATCAACAAAATGTTACAATATAATCTGTAATTATAAAATAAGTGTTCAACGAATAAGCCTTCATCCATTCATGTAATTATGCTTTCATTCAACAAATATTTACTGAGCATCAATTACTCTAGTAGGCTCTAGAATTAAAGTAGTCAATAATAGATATAGATATAGATATAGATATAGATATAGATATAGATACAGATATAGATAGGTAGATGCTCCTCATCTAAAGCAACTACATTTTTTTCTACAGAAAACATGATAAGCAAGGAAATAGCTGGTGCTTGAGATAAATGCTATTCTCTCTAAATGGGTAACGTTTATCTTGGGATAAAGGATGGCAAAGAGCCAATCAGAAAAAGATCCAGGAAAGGGAACCATGGTCACAGTACAAGGGCTGAAGGCAAGAGCTGTTGGCACATTTGAGGAATGAAAGCAAGGCCAGGGCCACTGGACCTTACTGAGCTTGAAAGAGTGGTAGGGTACGAGGTCTCAAAAGTCTTCTGGGGCCAGATCTTGGAGGGCAGTGCTCTGACAAGAACTCTGCATTTTATAACTGTCCAGCGGAAAGTCAATAAAGGATTTTAAGCTGGAGAATTAAATGATATGAAATGCATTTTTATAAGTTTCACTCCACTTTGAGGAGAAGGATGGCAACAGGGCCAGTATGAAAGCAAGAAGACCAGTGGGGAAGTTGAGGTAGTCCTTGCAGCTTAGGCGAAGTACTGTGGCAATGGGTTAGAAAGTGAGTAAAGGAAGAGAAAAGATGGGTTGAAGATATGTTTTCAATATAGAAAAAGGCAGGGAATTGCATGTGGCAGAGGAGGGAAAAGTTTGGGTCAAGCATGACCGTGTGTCTCATAGCTTCAGTAGGATGACTAGTAAGGCCATTAACTTAGAGGAGTTTGGGGGAGAAACAAACTGGCAGTTGGAGCTGAGGTAGGAGTAGAAGCAGGTTGGAAGGAGAGTCAGGAAGAAGTAATTTAATTTCAGAAAAGTTAAATTTGAAATACTGGGAGAATTGTTCATGTAGGCATTTGAATATAGAACTCCAAAAACCGTCTGGGCTGGAGATATAAATACAGTGACTTGAAAACCACAGGAATGAATGACATCACCTCTACCCACATTCCCCCATCCCTCACAAGAGCAAGCCTCCATCTTTTGATATTGATATGAACCCTACGACTGAAAGAGAACATCATGCACTAAATGGCAGAAGTTGGGCTCTCTATTTGGTATAACATTGATCTTGGGAAAGCCCGAGACACAGAGCAAAGGCATTCAGGTCAGTCCTTGATGAGACCTAAACTTCTAGTGAGTTCCAAAATTTACGTGGCTTTAAAATCATTTAAAGATTTTAAAGGGAAGATTTAAAGCTCGGGTTAGATCGATTCTAGATTAGACCAAGACCGGGAGGCATGTTAAAACAGGAATCTAAAATTTGAGGATGGCCTTTGAGAGATCCTATCCCTGAAGGGACCAAACAATGACTTGGTCTGCTGAGTTGTGTCACTAAGAGATTTTGATCCCTTTTCATTAGAGATTGTGTTGGATTGTAGTTCCTCCTTTGAAACTGGGAAGTTCTGAACATCTTTATGCATTAGTAACTCTTTCAAGCAAAAGGAGTTAGTAAAGGAAGCAAATGGCCAACACGATCAGCAACTTGATTACTGTATAGCATGGTAACATTTCAAAATGAAACAGAATACGCAAAAAAACAGAAATGCATAGGTCATGCAGATAGGGACTCTTGGGATTGCACAAAAAGTTCACGAATCTAATTTTATTGTTGACTCCCATTCTATTGACTCTTCTCCCAAATTATTTTGAAAAGAGCCTGCCTGAGCTATGCTCTCTCTCTCCTTTGGTTCAGGAAAGAAATACATTTGAGAGAGTTTAAATATTGTCTGATCTATATGGGTACCATTACCAAGACACAGAAAAACATTTCTGTTTATTTTTAAGATACAGTATCTTTATTCCATTTTCCAACCAAAGGAAAAATTTAATATTGTTTGGCCCCAAATTAACTGATACTTAGGTTGGTATGATCATCATTAAATATTAGAGGCCCAGTCACGAAATTTTGTGAACTCAGGGGGGTAGTCCCTCAGCTTGGCCTGCGCCTTCTCTCACATTCCGGGAGCCCTTATCCTTAGCACTGCTGCAGAGGCGGGAGAGGCTCCCACCACCACCACTGCGCTTGCCAGCAATGAGCCCAGCTCAGGGCTTCTAGCTTAGCAGCGCTTCCCCTATGGGAGCACAATGACCACCAGGGGACAGCTCCTGCATTGAGTGTCTGCCCCCTAGTGGTCAGTGCACATTGTAGTGACTGGTCATCCCACCATTCGGTCAATTTGCATAATAGCCTTTTATTAGATAGGACTAGAAGCCTGGTGCACAAAAATTTGTGCACTCGGAGGGGGGGGAGGTGTCCCTCAGCCCAGCCTGTGCCCTCTCACTATCTGGGACCTGTTGGGATATGTCCACCTGCTGGCTTAGGCCTGCTCCCGGGGCAATCAGGCCTAAGTTGGCAGTCAGACATCTCTCTGGCAGCCCAGGGGCCCTAGAGGGATGTCCATTTGCCAGCGGGGAACAGGCCTAAGCTGCAGTCAAACATCCTTAGTGCTGCTGAGGAGGCAAGAGAGGCTCCCATCACCACTGCTGTGCTGGCAACCGTCAACCTGGCTTGTGGCTGAGCAGAACTCCCCCTATGGGAGTGCACTGACCACCAGGGGGCAGTACCTGCATTGAGCGTCTGCCCCTGGTGGTCAGTGTGTGTCATAGTAACCAGTCATTCCCAGTGGTTCTTCTGTTAGGGTCCATTTGCATATTACCCTTTTATTATATAGGATAGAAGCCTGATGCATGGGTGTGGGCCAGCTGGTGTGCCCTGAAGAGTGTCTTGGATCAGGGTAGGGGTCCCACTGGGGTGCCACCTTGAAGGGGCTGTGGCCAGCCTGGGTGAGTGGCTGATGGCTGTTTGCAGGCTGGCCACAGCCCCTTCAAGGTGGGTGTCCCCCCACCTGGGGTGCCTTACCAACCTGGGTGAGGGGCTGAGGGCCGTTTTCAGGCTGGCCACAGCCCCTTCAGGGAGGGGGGGTCCTGCTGGGGTGCCTGGCCAGCCTGGGTGAGGGGCTGAGGGCTGTTTTCAGGCTGGCCTTCCCAACAAGGCTGGTTGGAAGCAGGTATCTGGGATTTATTTATCTTCTACAATTGAAACTTACTTGTCTTGAGTGGAGGCCACAGCTGGCCAAGGCAGGCAGGAACCTTAGCTTCCTCCATTGCTGGGGCAAGCCTCCTTCTTGATCCAGCTTCGTGGCTGCTGGCCGCCATCTTGGCTGGGTTAATTTGCATATAGTTGCTCTGATTGTCTGGTGGGCGTGGCTTAGGTGTAGAGGAGTGGCACCAATTTACATGTTACTCTTTTATTAGATTAGGTAATGTATTGGCCAAAAGTTAATTTCCATAAATACCTAAGAGTGCAAACTAAGAATACATTAGATTTGACAATCTAATGGATTTGCTGAATTTCTCTTTAATTCCCACCTTTAACATCTCTATGTAAGCAAGTCCATGGCACAGCCAGTTCCTGCATTTTATAATCACATGTCACTCAACAAATCTGCACCCATCTTTATCCAGCTGTTATAGCTATGATAAACTCCAAAGTAATATAATAGTCTGGTGTTCCTATCCCTTGTAACAGAGAATATAGTACATTTTTTTTCTGGCCCCAGTCATACCTTTATTTCCCACTAGCCATATGGCTTATCTTTTCTCCAAAATATATGTCTTAACACAATAATCCACATATTCATCTTCAATTCTACTATAGAATTTCTATACTACTTTTAGAATAGTTATTATCTCATAAAAAAATAATTCTTTTGAGAAAAGGGAGCAACCTACCACTGCCCAACTTTCATTATACTTTAACATATGTCCTATTTTTACCCTGATTTCTGTTAAGTGAGACAATAAATATCATCATCATCTATTCTTTATATTTTATATTATTATTCAGTGTAGGTAGGACATTTGTTTAACTTGAAAGATAAAAGTCATAAGAACAGAAATATCTTAGTTAAAATAAGACTCTAGTTTCACAGGGGAGCCATCTGAGTTCAAACTCTGGAAAATAACTGTAATAATACTAAAACACTGGTTTTCTTCTCCTTATTTAAAAAAAAAACAAAACCCCTTAGTTTCACTGGATACAGTACTGTAATAGGCACTGAAAAGCAAGGCAGAAAGTTTATATTTTCATGTTTTCTCCCAACTCTTTGGGAAATTCTTTCATGAAGCCTGTTGACCAACAAACAGTGGAACCATTCAGAGGTTTCCAACATTTGAGTTCTTTTTATAGCTTATATTGAGTTCTGGACATGAATTAACTTAAAAAATGAAGTGTTCCTCTTATATGCACATACCTCTTGGTCAATTCAACCCCAAGGTCTGTTTTGGTGATCCTGGGCCACATACCCATTTATCTTAATGAATTGTGAATTTCAGGTTGAACTCATCTTACAGGCAGAGCTTTACACATCTGTTCAGGAGACACCTATTGCCTAACTTATCAGACAGCCCAACTTACTATAAACAGCCTCAATTACACTATGAGGCAATCAAACCTTTAAGAGTCATTTTCACCATCCTATATAATGAAAGGCTGATATGCAAATTATCCCCTTGACCTAAAGTTTGACCAGAGGGTAGGGTTGGCTGGCCAACCACCTGAGGCCCCTTCTCCTGGTCCCTGATCATGGTGGGCTGGCTGGACCCCACCCATGCACGAATTCATGCACCAGGCCTCTAGTTAATTTATAATTAGGTGTGATAATTGGAACAAACCCCCACATACAAGGGGAAGATGAGGAATCTTCTTGAGGATCAGTGATAGATCCTCAGATGAATTTTGAAACAACATTCATCCTTGAACTATTAAGGTTTCTTTGACAAATAAAATCATTTGACCTTACCATTTTGTTTGAATATTAAATTTACTAAGCCCAAGGAAAATTGTGACTTCTGCCTTATACTTGTAAAAATTGTTCCAAAATATTCATGACCACTATTTTTTAAATATCAGAAAATTATGCTATTTATAAGTTCCAATTTAATTATTAAATATACTAGAAGCCCAGCACTTGAAATCTCGTGGTCCTACCCACCCGCGCAGGCCTCACCACATATGCAGCCTTCTGGTGAACGATCTTTGGTTGTTATAGTGTCACGACCACTGGATTTTTATTATATGGAGAGTGATAAGTCTGGCTCACTTTCCCATGAACAGCTCATCAGAGTAAAGGCACACTATTGCTTTATACATTTTAAGAATAAATTCAATATAGATTTCTGCTTTTAGTGCCGTGGCTGACCAGAGACTCTAAAAGGCCCTTCTTCAAGGACACAGCTTAAGGATACACACATGGGCACATCTGATTGCACTGCTGGGCTCAAAGGACATGGAAAGTATCTCATTTCCACACCACCCCTCCAAAAATACCCACTGAATACTGACCAGTAAGCAGACAACACACCAAAGGGGCTATGGTATCTTATGAAGAAAGTCAATATCAACCTTACAGTAGGAAACTGACCATTAGGTCAGTAACACATTGCTAGATCTGTGCCCGAAATTCCTGTATTAAGCCACAGACCTTGATGGGTGTTAAAATAGTTAGGAGATTGGCCATGCCCCCAGCTCATGGTAAATATAAATTCTCTGTAGAGGAAAACACCCACAATTTGATAGTCAGGTTTCTCCAGATTAAGATAAACAAAAGTGAACATACAATTAGAAAGGTCCAACAAGAACCACAACTATTATCTATAAAAGCCAGCAAAGTAACAACAAAAGTAAACGACAAAATATTTTATTTAAAAACAGCCAAAAATTAATCTACAGTAATAGAGGTCAGTATAGCATTTCTTCTGGTCACAGTGACTGGTGGAGGACACACAGAGCATCTCTAAAATGCTGGTAACATTCTGTTTCCTAATCTATGTGCTAATTACACAGGTTGTTAGCTTTATAAAAATCCATTGAGTTATGTACTTATTATAAGTGCACTCCTCCCAATGTATGTTAATCTTCAATTAAAAAGTTTACTTCTAAAAAGCAATGAACATGCAAACTCTATATATCAATCACTAACAATATTTTTAAAGTATAATTGATATACTGACAGAGGAAGTAAAATGGGATCATAGAAAATAAAATCAGAGAAGGTGATAAAAATGGAGGAAAAGAAACAATGAATACAGCAAATACAAAAAATAGCTACAAAATGATAGATACTGATCCAATGATATAAGTATGATAAACTGAAATGTGAATGGTCTAAACACACCAATTAAAAGACAGAGATTTTCAGAGAGGATGACAAAAGAAGACCCAACCCTATTTCATCCACAAGAAACTGAATTTAAATATAAGAATTCCTATAGATTAAAAGTAAAAGAATAAAGATACAGCATGTTGACGTAATTTAAAAAGCTGGTCTTAGACTCAGACCAGCTCTGATTTGTGTGTGTGTTGAGTGGGGTGGGGAGGGATTGAGCAAAGAAAAAAAAAGAGAAAAAAACTCACAGACACAAACAACAGTGTGATGATTATGGAGGGGAGAAGGTGGTACTATTGGTGGAGAGTATAGGGGAGGTAAATGGTGATGAGGAAAATTAAAAAAAGAAAAATAAGGTGGTCTATATTAATTTCAAACAAGCATACTTCAGAACAATAAAGATTATCAGGAATAAATAAGGGGCATATAATGATAATGTGATTGATTTTTCAATTACACGTAACAATTTTATTAATGTGCTTGTGCCTAACATGAAAATATGTCAGCCAAACCTGGAAGAATTGCAAGGAGAAATAAATCCACCATTACAGTTGAGACTTCAACAGCTTTCTGCCAGTGCTGATAGATAAAGCAGGCAGAAAATCAATGAGAATATAGATGGCCCAAACAGCACTATCAATCAACTTGATCAAAGAGACATTTATAGGACACTCCATCCAACAATAGCAGCGTGCACATTCTTCTGAAGCTCACATGGAACAGTTACCAAGTTATACCACATTCTGGACCAAACAACAAAATTTATAAATATATAAGAGTATAAATTATATAAAGTATGTCCTCAGATGATATGAAATCAAATTAGAAATCAATAACAGAAATATAGCTGAAAAAATCCCCAAATTTTGGAGATGAAACAAAACACTTATAAATAATACATGAGTTAAAAAAAGTCTTTAGAAAAAATTAAAAAATATTCTGCACTAAATGAAAATAAATATACATTTTATTAAAAATTTGTGGCTCTGGCTGGTGTGGCTCTCTTGATTGGAGCTTTGTCCCATGCACCAGGGAAGGGTAGGTTCCATGCTCAGCCAGGGTGCATTGGGGAAGCAACTGGTTGTTTCTCTCCTCTCTCTCTCTCTCTCTCTCTCTCTCTCTCTCTCTCTCTCTCTCTCTCTCTCTCTCTCTCTCTCCCTCTCCCTCTCCCTCTCCCTCTCCCTCTCCCTCTCCCTCTCCCTGTCTTCCCCTCCCTTCTTTCCTCCCTCCCTACCCCCATCTTTCTCTCTCTCAAATCAATTAAAATAAAAATTTGTGGATGCAGCAAAAGCAGTGCTTAACAGGTAATTTATAGCATTCAATACATATGTTAGAAAAGCTAAAAATAGGAACCTACCTTTTACCTTAGGAAACCAAGAAAAAGAGCAAAAGAAGCCCAAACAGAAAGAAGAAAGAAAATAATACAAAATAAAATGGAAAATAGGAAAACTGGAGAAAAATCAACAAAACCAAAAGCAGGTTATTTGAAAAATACACAAAAATAGCAACAAACCTCTAACAGACTGAGGAAAAGGGAGGTATAAATTATCACATTCAGAAATGATATGTCATTACAACTCATCACATATACATTAAAAGGATATTAAGAAAGAATACTATGAACAAGACTATGCCTATACATTTGATAACTTAGTTAAAATGTACCAAATCCTTGAATGACAAAAACTACCCAAACTCACACTAGGAAATATAAATAATCTGAATAGACCTATATCCATTAAATTGAATAAATATTAGTAACTTTCCAAAAAAGAAAATACCAAGCCCAGTATGTTTCACTGATAAATTCTACCAAATTCTACCATTTAGGGAAGAAATTATTTCATTCCACAATCTCTTCTAAAAACTGGAAGCAGAGGAAACAGTTCTTAACTCATTCTATGAGGCCATCATTACCTTAATGTCAAAACAAGACTAAGGCATCATAGGAAAGAAAAAACTACAAACCAATCTCTTATAAACATAGATTAAGTATTCTCAATAAAGCCCTAACCAGTTTGCCTCAATGGATAGAGTGTCGGCCTGTGGACTGAAGGGTCCCAGGTTCGATTCTGGTCAAGGGTATGTACCTTGGTTGCAGGCACATCCCCAGTGGCAGGTGTGCAGGAGGCAGCTAATCGATGTTTCTCTCATCGATGTTTCTAACTCTCTATCCCTCTTCCTTCCTCTCTGTAAAAAATCAATAAAGTGTATATATATATATATATATATATATATATATATATATATATATATGGTTAGCAAATCACAAATAACAATATAGAAAAACATTATATCCCCTGACCAAGTTAGATTTATTCTAGATATAGAAGGCTGGTTCAACATTAAAAAATCAATCATTGTTATCTACCATGCCAAGAGGCTAAAAAATCATACAACCATATTAATTGATAAAGATAAAGCTTTTGACAAAATCCAACACCACTGATGATAAAATTCTCAGCTAACTAGGAATAAAGGAATTTTCTCAGACTGACAAAGAACACCTTCAAAACCCCTAAAGCTAACTTCATATTTAATGGTGGGAGACTAGATAATTTCCCCCAATATTTGGGGTCAAGGCAAGAATGTTCCACCTCACCACTCCTATTCAACACAGTATGACAAGTGCTAGCTAGTACAATAAGATGAAGAGCGAGCCCTGACTGGTTTGGCTCAGTGAATGGAGAGTCGGCCTGTGGACTGGGGGTTCCCAGGTTTGATTCTGGTCAAGGGCATGTACCTAGGCTGCATATACATCCCCAATAGGGGGTGTGTAGGAGGCAGCTGGTCGATGTTTCTCTTTCATTGATGTTTCTAACTCTCTGTCCCTCTCCCTTCCTCTCTGTGAAAAATCAATAAAATATACTGGGGGGGAAAAAGATGAAGAAAGAAAGAAAGGAGATGGAGGGAAGAAGTGAGGGTGGGAGGAAGAGAGGGAGCGGTTAAAGGGAAGAATAGGTACACATATTGGAAAGGAAAAAATAAAACTATCTTTTTCATAAAGGACATAATTGTCTATGTAGAAAACCATTAATAATCTACAAATCAAAACTGCTAAAACTAATAA
The DNA here is from genome assembly GCA_004026665.1 of Murina feae. Classification (NCBI taxonomy): domain Eukaryota; kingdom Metazoa; phylum Chordata; class Mammalia; order Chiroptera; family Vespertilionidae; genus Murina; species Murina feae. The sequence goes on along the minus strand of PVJC01039682.1, from coordinate 3,867 downwards.
GCAATTATAATAAGATTGCAAGATCAATATATAAAAATCAGTTGCTCCTATAGAGCAATAATGAACACTTGCAATTTGAAATTTAATACCATTTGTAGCAGCACCAAAAAACTCTGAAATACTTAGATATAAATCTAAAATAAAAATGTACAGGATCTATGTACAGAAAAGTACAAAACTCTTGAGTGATTTTGCAGAAATTAACAAATTAATTCTAAAATTTATCTGGAAAAGTAAAAGACCTAGAATAGCTAATCTTACCTCATAATAGACAAACATGTAAATTGACCATCCTTTCGCTATGCTCACCAGCCAATCAGGAGAGTATGCAAATTAACCCAACAAAGATGGTGGTTAATTTGCATATTTAGGCGTAAAGCGGAGGAAAGGGAGCGGTGAAGACCAGAGGCCCCCGGGGCCCGAGTGTCCAAGACCAGAGGCTCCCGCTGGAGCCAAGGCCTGAGTCCCGGGTGCCGGAGGTAAGGCCTATTGCACGAATCTCTTCATGCAATGGGCCCCTAGTAGTATCATAAAGAAGAAGGAGAACAAAGATGTAGGACACATAAGACACAATTTTAGAAAATGCTATAAAGCCACAGTAATCTACACAATGTGGTACTGGCAACTGGAGAATATTCCCATTGATCAGAGGAGTAGAATGGAGACTCCAGAAACAAACTCAAATATACTGACAAAGGAGAAAAGGCAATCAATGGAGAAAAGATATTCTTTCAACAAATGGTACTGGAACAAGTAGATATTCACATGCAATGAAAAAGGAAAAAGAAAATTAAACACAAACCATACACTTTACATAGAAATTAACTTTAAAAAAATCATTCCCCTAACTATAAAATGATAAAACTTCTAGAAAAAATTAGAGAGAAAAATCTATGTGACCTTCAGTTTGGCAATGAATTTTCAAATACAACATCAAAAGCATGATCCATGAAAGGAAGATGTAATTTGGACTTGATTGGAAATAAAACTGCTCTATAAAAACACTGTTAAGAGAATGAAAAAACAAGCCACAGACTGGGAGAAAATATTTGCAAAACACATGTCGTATCTGATAAAGGACTTGTAACCCAAATATATAAAAACAAACAAAAAGAAACTGAAAACTCAACAAATAGAAAACAATTAAAAATGGACCAAAACTCTAAGCATATGTCTCATGCAAGAATGTAAACATATGGCCAATGCACACATAAAAAGATGCTCAGAACCACTTGTCATTAGTCAATCGTAAATTCAAACACAATAAAATAACACTACACCTATCAGAATGGCTAAATTAGAAAAAAAACCTGACAATACTGATTGCTGAGAAGGAGGCAGAACAACAGAAACTACTATTTATGGCTGGTGTTTTTGCAAAATAGTACAATCACTTTGAAAGACAGTTTAACAGTTTTTTACAAAACAAGGCATAGGTTTGGGAAACCTATGAAATCCAGCAATCACTGAGGTTTCTACCCAACTGACCTGAAACTATGTCCACACAGAAAATGCTTGTGCGAGTTTTCACCAGTTATCACCAACAACTGGAAGCCAATGAGAGTCCTTCTAAAGGTGACTGGGCAAATAGGCATGGTACACCTACACAGTGACATACTGTTAAGGAATGAAGTGAAAAGATACAGACAAATCTTAAATGCATACTGCCTACTGAAAGTCAGTCTGAAAAGATTGCATATTGTCTCTTCCTACTACATGACATTAGAAAACAGGCAAAGCTCCAGGTACAGGGAATAGATCAGTGGTCCCCAAGTGTTTGGTGTGGAGGTGGTTGGAATAAGCGAAGAAGATGTGATTTTTTGAATGATACAGCTAGTCTTTATGGCAGTACTAGGGGCCCAGTGCACAAAAATTTGTGCACTCGGGAGGTCCCTCAGCCTGACCTGTGCCCTCTCGCAGTCTGGGACCTCTCTGGGGATGTCCACATGCTGGCATGCCTGGTTAGCCTGGGTGAGGGGCTGATGGCTGTTTGCAGGCTGGCCAAGACTCCCAGTGTGGACCCTCACCCCATTGGGATGTGGCCAGCCTGGGTGATGGGCTGAGGGTCGTTTTCAGGCTTCCCACAGCCACTTCAGGTTTTGGGTCCCTACTGGGATACCTGGACAGCCTGTATGAGGGGCTGATGGCTGTTTTCAGGCTGGCCAAGCTCCCCAGTGGGGTCCCTCACCTCACTGGGGTGTGGCCAGCATGGGTGACGGACTGAGGGCTGTTTTCAGGCTTTCAGGCTGCCCAATGTCCCAACAAGGCTGGCTGGAAGCAGGTTTCTGGGGTTTATTTATAATTCTATTATTAATTATTCTATAATTGATACACTGTTCCTTTAAGCTGAGGCATAGGCAGTTAATGAAGCTTCCTGTCTGCTTCAGCTCGTGGCTTCTATAATTGAAAGAATGTTGTCTTTTAGTCGCAGCCAGGACTGCTGTTTGCTTCAACTCCCAGGCTTCTATAATTGAGACAATGTTGGAAATATGTTGTTGCCTGGAGCCAAGAGAAGCCCAGCCGGCTGGCAAACAGTTACTCCTGCTGCAACGGAAGCTGCTTGTTTACTCTAGCAGCTCCGTGACTGCCAGCCTCCATCTTGGCCGGGTTAATTTGCATACAGTCGCTCTGATTGGCTGGTGGGCGTGGCTTAGGCATCCCGAAGAGACGGTCAATTTCAATATTACACTTTTATTAGATTAGATAATAGTGAATTCAAGACATTATGCAGTTGTCAAAACCAGTGATCTCTGCTGCACAAAGATTGAATCTCAATGTATGCAAATTTTAAATCACGTTGCAAGTCAGGGATCCCAGGACTGAATGTAGAATGTGACAATGCAATCTAACTACTAAACATATATGAACACGTTCGCACTGAAGGGGAGAGTGATACTGACCTAAGTCACATTGGAAATTAGTGGAGTCTGTGACATTAAAGGCAAAAGAAGTTTTATCCAGTTGATAAATATATTTCCCATGGGGGTAAGGATTAACATTTAAAAAAAATATATTTTTATTAATTTCAGAGAAGAAGGGAGAGGAAGAGAGAGAGAAACATTAATGTAAGAACACAGCATCGATAGCTGCCTCCTACACGGCCCCTACTAGAGATCAAGCCCACAATCCAGGCATGAGCCCTGACCAGGAATCAAACCAGCAACCTTTGGGTGCACAGGATGGTGCTCACCCCACTGAGCCACATTGGCCAGGGCACCTCTGTACGACTTACTGAAAAGTCCCATTCTGCTTGTTACTATTTAGCATTTTCCCTTGAGGTTTATTTCAAGCCTTTGCAGAAGAAAGGCAAAGCCTGTATCTCAGATTACTGGGAGGTATACTGAGTCCCCAAAGGAAAAGAGTAATTTCTCAAAAAGAACCTTTTATACTTACTAAAACAACGAAAACAAGAGGCTTTTTTTTTTTGCAGATGTATGAAACCATCCATGTACCCTGAAAATGCTAATGCATTATTCCCCCATCTGAATCCATCTGAATAGGTGGGTATAAGAGTTGACACATTTGAATCACTCTAAGGTTAGGGTGCATGCAGGGTACAAATATATAATGTTTGGATATGGTTACTAGTATTACATACCAAAATGTACTATATCAGTCAGTCCCTCAACACTTCATGGAATATTTAGAGCTGCTTCTGCATAGATTTCAGAAGCTTAAATTAGAAATCAATAACAGAAAGGTAGCACCAAAATAAAAGTAATTGTGTATAACTCTTAACAAAATATACTCAAGATCTATATGTGAAAAGTCAGAAAATAGTCAAAGATCTTTTAAAAATGGAATGATATCCCATGTTCATGTATTGGAATACTTAACATTTTTTTAAATGTCAATTCTTTCCAACTT
>PVJC01039681.1:0-16139 GCA_004026665.1 Murina feae | reverse complement strand
TTTGCTTCTTCATATTTCATATCTTTGACTTGCTTCTTGTGATCCTCTCGTCTGCTGTTGGATGTCTGTATAATATTCTTTATTTCAGTCAGTGTATGCTTAATTTCTAGTTGGTCCTTTATCATATCCTTGAGGGTCTCATTAGATTCATTGAGGATCTCACTAAATTTATCGGCAGTCTCTAGAAATTTCTTGAAAAGCTTAATAACCGTGGTTTTGAACTCTATATCCTGTCGTTTTCTTTCCTCCATTTCTGTCATTTGTGACCTGTTTCTTTGTCTCCGCATTTTGGCTGCTTCCCTTTCTGAGTTAGGCAATCACTGCAAGGAATTAACCTCTAAGCCACTTGGTTATGAGAGTCAGCTGTGTCTACAGTGGGAGAACTTCTGTGCTGGAGACACCCTTATGGGGCAAGAGTTGTTTCAGTGGGGCTTTTATGCTCACTGCATCTGCCCCGAGTGTGTTCCTTGTGGATCTGTCTTGTTTAGGTTAGTCCCACTCTGGCCACTGGGTGAGGCTGGCTCCTATATCTTTAAGGAGGTGTTGATTAAGCCTTTGCCTTAGGCTACTCAGTCTTTTATATGCAAAAGCCTCTGACACAGCTTGGGAGTGGCGGGGCCTCGGGAAGTTTGCAGGGCAGGGCGGAGCAAATAGCTATGGCCTTCTCAGCCCTGTTCTGAGAGACACCAGGTCTCTGTGTCCCATGGTAATTGCTGCAAGCAACGCTGAGAGAAACCCACTTTGGATTTCCTCCCGGTGCCAGTCAGTCCCCCTTCTCCAGGTGTCTGGGTCCTCGGAAACTTGCCTGGAATTGGAGTTCAGAGCCGCTAGGAACTTGTGGCTCTCTCCGTTTTGGAAAAGAACCACGTCCTCCAGTGCCAGCCCTCTCCCCGAGCCCCATGCGCGCGCCTCCGTACCTCTGTACTTTGCTTCCGCTGCTCCTCTGAGTCTCAGACTCTTTTCTAGTTGTAGGATTTTCATTCAGCCAGCCTTCCTGTGGGTGCGAGTGGTGTCCGTGTGTTCTTTTTGTGGTTTTTCTGAAATAGTTGTTCACGGCTGCATTTACGGTGTTTACCTTATGCCGCCATCTTGTTTCTCCAGTTTTACTTCTTCTTTTCCCACTTGAATGCCTTTTCTTTCTTCTTCTTGTCTGGTCACTTCCAGTGCTGTATTAGCTACTACTTCCAGTACTATATTGAACAGGAGTGGTAAGAGTGGCATCCCTGTCTTGTTCCTGTTCTTAGGAAAAATGGTTTTAGATTTTGCCCATTGAGTATGATGCTGGCTGTAGGTTTGTCACATGTGAATGCCACATCCTTTTGCAAGTAGGGTTCAAGGTCTGGAGAAGGGGATGATGCACAATTGGATATACTAGAAAAGAAATATAAATTTAGAAATTATGGGGTAGTCAGACAGAAACTTTCTCTAGTGGAAAGTCTCCCTGAATGAATGCCTAGACCTGTTAGCTTTTTATTTACTAGAAGACACACTTGCCTTTTAGCAAAGTAAACAGACAAATCAATGGTAAGGTTTGGTAAACAATAAAGGATTATCAGGTTAGGGGATTGCCTTCAGCCATTCAGCCAGCAGCAGGGTAATACAATGATGATTTTCAGCCCTTGCTGAATATTAAAGTCCATTAGCCAATGAACCTCTCACATAATTATGCTAACTACTTGTTGGTCTTAGTCTCTGAAATTCATATCAGTTTTTTATTATGTGGAGATATAATCCCTCTACTTCCACTTTCCTCAGAGTTTTTATCAAGAAAAGATGTTGGATTTCGTCAAAAGCTTTTTCTGCATCTACTAATATGATTATGTGATTGTTGTCTCTCAATTTGTTGATGTGATGTATCACTTTTATTGATTTGTGGATATTGTACTATTCTTGCTTCCCCAGAATAATTCCCACTTGGTCATGGTGTATGATCTTTCCAATGTAATGCTGGATCCCATTTGCTAGGATTTTCTTGAGGATTTTAGCATCTATGTTTATCAGAGATATTGGCCTGTAATTCTCTTTCTTTGTAGTGCGTTTATCTGGTTTTGGGATTGGGGTAATGCTGTCTTCATAGAAAGAGCTTGAAAGTATTCCTTCCTCTTGAATTTTTTGGAATAGTCTGAGGAGAATAGGTTTTAGTTCTTCTTTGAATGTTTGGTAAAACTCCACTGAGAAACCGTCTAGCCCAGGGCATTTGTTTGCTGGAAGTTTTTTGATTACTGCTTCAATTTCCTCCATAATTATCAGCTGGCTTTTTTTATTTTTCCTGATTGAGTTTTGGAAGGTCATATTTTTCTAGGAATATTTTCATTTTCCTAGTTTGACTAGTTTGTTATAATGTGAAAATATCTTTTATTGACTATGTCATTTCCACTAGTTCTTCAACCTATGGGTAAAAAGGGGCCACATATGAAACTTAACAAGCTCAGGGGAGGACTGCATAGCAGCCTTACAAACTCAGAGACCAAAAGAAACCACATAGGGTGGCTTGAAATGAAAACTGTTTAACTAAAAGCAGTTAATGGCCAATAGTTATGTCCTAGGCCAGTATTGTTACCCTAACAAAGGCCAATCTTCACCTTAACTGAGTCTTTTTGTTGTCTCTTTGCGTATAGGATACCATACCTGATAACATGCCTTCAGAATTACAAAGTAATTTCCTTCCTTACCCACCCACTTCCTCAAAGCACAACACAAGGGCTGAAATTACAAATCCACTCATTGTTATTGTTATGCTGTAAATTATTAACTATAACTATACTGTACCCACCTATGTAAAAGAATTATGTAAGTATCATTTTACTTTTTATTTAATTCCCTCTCCTATTTTGCTTTCTCCTGCCTCCCTAATTTATCACCAATGGATTTCATGTAAACCACTTAAGTCTCATCTTTGGGTTGTAATCTATATATATAAAAGGCTAATATGCTAAGTGTCCCTCTTACTGTCTGACAGGATGCTATGACATTCATTGACCACCAGGGGGCAGATGCTCAACTCAGGACCTGCCAAGCTGCAATGACTTGGCAACAGCAGTTCTTGGATGATGTGCCCTGAAACCAGAGAGGAGGGAGCCCAATTCCTTGTGCGGCCACATGATTGCTCATGGGTTATATTGTTGCCAGGGCACTGTCAGCCCCCAATCTGGTTTGTTGCACACTTGAGTTTGCGTTCCACACCCTGCACAAAAGCAACTTTTAAGAGTGCCCTCTCGCACTCCGGGACCCCTCAGAGGATGTCAGAGAGCCAGTTTCAGCCCAATCCCCACAGACCAGGCCAAGGGACCCCACTTGCTGAGGGACCCTGCTCACTCTGCAGACACCCTTTGAGCCACAGCGCCACCCCAGGTGCAGCCTGCCAGGGAGGGATCATGGGAGGTTGGCTCCAGGGTGTGTCCAGCCTGTCTCACCCATTCCGGCCCCACCCCCAGCCACCTTCTAATTAATTACCTTTCAGTGTGCATGAATCCATGCACCAGGTCACTGGTGAATAAAATAAGATGCAAAACTGCCATTTTCCAGAGTATTTTCTCAAACTGCTGAGATTTTGCTTCCCAGTAATTGTTCAGTTTGGCTCAAATGAACTCATAAAAATTATTACAGGTTTGGATGTTTCTTACATTGACGAACTAAACTTGAAAAAGCTTGTTGGAAGAGAAGAGAGTTTTAAATTATTTTTCACATTTTAACATTGTTTCTTATTTTATTTATTGTGTTATTACAGTCTTTTCTGTTAACTTCTAAAGTGTGGTAATCAAGAAACCACATCTTCCTGGGCATGGAATTCTGTGCTGAACTTCAGATTCTTTCAAAGAAATTCTGATATGTGTCCCAATTCTCTCTTCATAGTCACTCTAATCAGTGGGGAAAATTTTATTGCAAAACAACAACAAACTAGAACGTCAACACACAACTTTCCCCCTTCTACCCACTGATTTACAAATAGTACCACTATCAGAGATTTCCACCTAAAATTTTTCTCTAGCATAGGTATGAATATTGACCACAATTACACATATTGTCTGCTAGACCTTGTGCTTTAATTTATGAATTAAATTCATAGTTAGGGAAACAAGCCCTAAACAGTTCAGTTTCCTTAATTCTGTAGTTATTCTTCTTTTCCTCCCAGTCTCATTAACAAGGCTCCCCATTAGAACAGAAGTTAACATGTCCTGAATGGAAACAAAAGGTTTTACAATATTTGAGTTAAGTTTTAAAGGACAAATCAGATTTCACAAATGACAAAGGTGAGAAATAACATTCTAATTAAGGAGGAAAGCATACATGACATTTAACTACTTAGTACTTGAAAACAATCCAATATAATAAAAGCCTAATATGCTAATTGTCCAGTTGGCCGTTCAACCAATCAAAGAATAATATACTAAGGCTACTCAACCGCTCACTATGATGTGCACTGACTACCAGGGGGCAGACAGTTGATTGGTTGACCAGTCACTATGACATGCACTGACCACCAGGGGGCAGATGCTGCAACCGGTAGGTTAGCTTGCTGCTGAGGTCCAGCCAAATGGGACTGAATGAAACAGACCAGATACGCCTAGAACCCTACCGTGGTTCCTCGCCAGCTGGCCAACCTCCCACATCCCTCCCTGGCCCTGACTGTGCACTGGTTGGATCCCTCAGCCTGGCCTGTTGCCCTCTCACAATCTGGGACCCCTCAGGATGTCGGAGAGCTGGTTTTGGCTCGATCCCGTAGGCCAGGACAAGGGACCCCACCAGTGCACAATCAGGGCCTCTAAGTCATGCCTATATATTGAAATAAAGTTATCTCTAAGGCATTCTGGAGTGACAAAAACTGGAGGAGAAACAATTTATAGTGTAATCACCTTAATGCAAAAATGAACACAAAATATGTATTGCTTTCTGTGTTTTTTGTTTGGTTGGTTGGTTTGTGTTTGTTTTTTCAATATTTTTATTGATTTCAAAGAGGAAGGGAGAGGGGGAGAGAGAGATAGAAACATCAATGATGAGAAAGAATCATTGATTGAGCCCACAACCTGACTGGGCATGTGCCTGACTGGGAATTGAATCTTGTCCTCCTGGTTCATAGGTTAATGCTTAACCACTAAGCCATGCCTGCTAGGCTGTTGTTGTTTTTTCAATCCTGACCTGAGTGATGAAGAAAATAAGACAATTTTGCGGGGGAGACCAGCAGCCTGACTCTGTACCTAGTTAATTAGTATCCCTAATGCACATTCCTGTTAGCCTATAGTCTAGTCACTGCCCCTTTCCTAATTATCTGGTATTGCAAGACCTGTTTACCTAAATAGTCACATTTTACAGAGGCCATAAACCAGGAACACTACACAACCCCCAGAGTGGGTTATAAGTGCTGATGCCAGGCCAGGCCTTTAGGTGTGGTCTCACAACCCCTATCCCAGCACACGGGGCTTCTTGCAAAGCCTGCGAAAGGTCCAGAAGTCTGATTCTTAACTGAAGGACAAAGAAACCAAAGGGTATAAAGAGAAAGCTTCCTCCATATTGGTTTGCTCAGGATTTGGAAACAGGATCCCCTGGGTCATGGTACTAGTATATCTGGAAATAAATGGGTTTTTCCTGTATCACTGAGTACTCCTGTGTGTGTATTTTCTGGTCACCTGGTAAATTCTGTAACATGAGTACATGCATAGAGAGAGTAAGGGGGAGATAAAAAGAAACATGGATGTGAAAGAGAAATAACTGTTGTCTTCTATCATGTCCCAACCAGGGATCAAAACCAAAACCCAAGTATGTGTCCTGACCAGGAATTGAACTGGTAACCTTTTGGTGAACAGGAGAATGCTCAACCAACTAAGCCACTCTAGCCAGGCTATATATTTATCTTAGTATATGTATACATACAAACAAATGCTTGTAAATTGATCTGAAAGAATTTCAGAAAAGGAATGTGAAACAGGGTAGCACCAAATAGTGGCTTTGCTTTATCTAATGGTTTGAATATATACAATGTGATAGTGTAGAGTTGTCTGTATGTGCGTTTATTATTTGGAATATTAAAAATAACTTGCAGAAAGGAAACAATATAAATATTTAGTAGAAGAAAAGAGCATAAATGAAAGGATTAAAAGATGTCAGAAATGTAGAGAAAATGTTTTTATATGATTAAGGCTTTCTGAACAAATAAATCTGGAATCTAGGTTAACAACTATGGTTTGGAAGTTAAAAGATGACTAGATTGAGACTTACTCTCTCTTGGAAGTGTTGGGGGTAGTGACAATAGCACTAGGTATTAGACCAGTGGGGTCAGACCTGACCTGGGTTCAGCAGCCTCAGTACTGGAGCCTTGTTAGGAAAGAATTCAGAGCCAAGACTCAAACTATAAAAGAACACTTTTTGGAAAATCACTGAAGCAGAAGTAAGTCATAGAAGAAATAGTCTTAGGGAACAAGTTATAGAAGTGAAGGAAGGTCCTTGGAGCTTAGAAGTAAGAAAGGCAAAGGTGACATACTTGGGGGATGGGGAGTGGTGGGGGTTAGGGAGAACAGTCTGGGATCTGTGTCCTAAGGGTATTAAGGGTGACATTTTAGGGAATTTCCCAAGGGGAAGATCTCAATAGAATACTCAGCAGCTTTCTAGGTGTGTCCTTTCAGGATTGTGGTCTCCACAGTTGGTTGGTTGGCACCCGGGCAAGGTGTCAGCCTTGATCATGACGCTGCATGTCTAGTTTTGTTGCTTTTATAGGCTTGGAACTGAAATAGAACTGAGGCCTAGATGTTATCTATAGAGAGGAAAGGTCACCCCGGGCACAAGCTCCCACCCTACAAGTGTCCTTTGCTTTCTGTCCTGTGACCTTCTGTACCTGGCCCATCGACCTTGCTCTGTTCATGTCTGTCTATGTCTACCACAAAAGTATGTGTTTACATTGTAAAAGGGAATAAAATATGGAATGTAAGAAGCTTTCCTGGGTTTGCAAAGTTGGATGCAACTTTACATTCCAAAGGAAAAGAATCTTAAAATACTTTCTTTTATTTCTCATTTTTAATATGTTTAAGGATATTAAGTTAATCTTTCTTTGTCAAGACCAGAAGAGGGAAAGAAGTAAATAAACTCCAACATTCATATTTGTGGTTCCTCTCCTGTAGTGCAAAAATGCTTGCAAGTTTGTCCACATGGATCTTATCACATTGCTTGAGAAGGAACAAGGCAAGGCAAAAGAACAGAGGGGAACTGGTAAGGTTATCATTGTAGGTAATAATACCTCTGATTTCTACTCTAAAAATTTATGTTTATGTTCAGATAATATGAATATAGGTATTAAAAATATACCACTGCACCAATATTTGATTTCATTGAAATGAATAATACTTTTCTGCTGTCCATATAGGAAACATCTAAACCTACAGAGAATTTTTATGGGTTTATTTGAACCAAACTGACAACAATTATCTGGAAGCAAAATCTCAAGGTATACTGATATACTATAACATAAGTGGTATACTATAACATACCACTTATGTTATAGTATATCAGAATTGAACGGGAAGCCCTTTCCAGTTTAGCTCAGTGAACAGAACATAGCTTGTGGATCAAAGGGTTCCAGATTCAATTCCAGTCCAGAGCACATAGCTTGGTTGCAGGCTCCTCCCAGGGATACAGGAATTTTAGGAGAACATAGGCAGGTTTAGGGAATTTTTAGAATTGGGGACCATGGAAAAAACATAGGGCTACAGACCTGGAGACGGTACATTTCCATATGACAAGGGAGCAGCAACAGATACATCTCCATAACACAAGGAAGCCAGGTGCAGCTACATTTCCATAAGACAAGGGAACTGGAAGTAGCTAGAAGAGGTCTATATTTAAAAAATAAAGAAGGAGCAAGAAAGCCCAGAAGGAATGGAAGGACTATGAGGAAGGAGAGCCTCAGGAATCACTATAGTAACCAATTTGAAAGGGAATATTGACCAATCAGAGGAGAGATCAGGATTCAGGAACTGAAGCCTTTATAAACCACGAAAACAGGAACTCTGTGAAACTTTTTCCTCCTCCCCAGATGGGTGTCCATTCTGGGACTCTTTTGCTTTCCCCATGTGGGAGTCTGTATTTGTTCTTCAATAAATATCCACCTTTGCTATACTACCTTCTGTCCATGGATTCATTCTTTGACTGGCAGACAAAGAATCCAGTTTCCAGTCCAAAAATTCCATTTCACAGGCCTGCTCCCTGGTCGGGTTTGTGCAAGAGGCAACATGGATATGTTTTTCTCACATCGATGTTTTCCTCTGTCTTTCCCTCTCTCTTCCACTCTCCCTAAAAATTAACAGAATCTTCAGGTGAGGATTAACAAAACAAAACAAAACAATAGAAGAGAAAGACATAAAGAGGTTACATAAAATTCATTGGTGATAGATTAGGAAGGGTAGAGAAATCTATGTGATTGGATGAAAGTAAAACAAATAGTCACATCTTTTACATAAGTGGGTATAAGATAGTTAACATTTGACAACACAATAACAATATATTGAGATGCTCTGTGGTCTCCAGGTCTGGTAGGAGATTGTGCCCTGAAAGATCTGGAAAAAGGATTATTATATGCAAAAAGACAATGGACAAGCTCAGTTAAGTTAAAGATTGACATTTGTCAGTAAAAATACCAGGCTATGACATGACTACCTACCATGACTCACTTTTAGCCAGAAAGTTTAAATTTCAGATCATCCTATGTGTTTACTTAGGTCTCTGAGTTTGTAAGGCTCTCCATGCAGGATTCATCTGAGCTTGTCAGGTTAGCTTGTGGCTCCTTTTTTGTCCACACTTCTTCCTTTTGGTCATAAATCAATCCAAAGGATGCATTGATGACCAGCCTTTTAGTTGGATAATGCAGTACCATGGTGCTAGGAAGACTCATTTCTAGGAAGTCTTACTGTCAGCATTTGTACTGCTGGATGGATGATGGACCATTATAGATGAGATAAGACTGTAACTTTGAATGAAAGTCAAGGTTCAATGTTTTTCAAAAGTGAAAAGCAAATAAATGGGAGTCAGTCAGGTCTTATGGAGCTTCATTTATAAAAAGACTGGATTATTTCTAACCTATAAGCTATCATGACTCAGGTTTTACTAGCTGTCCCACTTCTCTACATTTTGCATCTAGTATAACATTTGCTTATTATCTGAAGTCATATTGAGTCAGAAAAAAGTTAGGTAGACAAGGGTGGGACTGTTGCAGAAGAGCAAAGAAAAACCAACAATGCTTTTAGAGGAAAGGAGTTACACTGTTTAATATGCTGGGGAACTCAGCCAAATAACTTTCCAAATCTGAGTAAAATAACATGCAAGGGGCTTCTCTTTTACATCTTTCTGGGGGCCTTTGTCCTGCAAATATGGATTGTTTCCAGTTTTTTTCATGAGCTTTGCAAGAAGGCCCCCAGGTGTTGGCGTCTCCCGGCCATATCTGATGGTCTGGCCTAGCACCAGCATTAATAACTCCCCCTCCGGGGCAGTGTACTATTCATAGTTTTACAGCCTGTATTTAGACAACAAGTTCTGCAAGACCATTTTCTGGGAAAGAGGCAATGACTTAATTTTAGGTTATCAAGAATGTACACTGGGCTTGCTAGCACAGATTCAAGTTGCTAGCCCCCTGTCAGCCTCTCTCCCTACCCCAAATATCAGGGTTACATTGGAATTAGCCTTTTAGCCTCCTTAGGGCCATGGGAGGAGGAATTGAAAATGAGAACCAACTAGGCAGAATCACTAAGGTACCCCAGCTGGGCAGGGAAGGAAGGATATGCTGAGAGGCATGAACTTTAAAATGTATGGATATTACTAAGTCAGGCAGCTTGCAGATAACCAGTCAGGAGCTAGCAAGGCTGCCTCCACTCCCTAAATTAAAAGCATGCATGCTTCCCCTTTGTCCTTTCTCATTGCTGTTGTGAGGGAGCACATCCCCTGTGGCCACATGGCTTAAGGCCTTGTGGGCCACCACACAAGAACTATTAGACTTTAATTGGCTTGGATACTAAACTACTCCTGACTGAAACATGGGAAGGAAGCTCTGATACTGGCCTACTCCTGGAATCCTAGCTGCACCTTTCCCAGGACTGGCTTCTCCCAATAACTGGTTCCATTAATCATTTTTGTCCATGACTTTATTCTTCAATATTTGTGAGACAAGAATTTGGATGCAAAACACTCACATTTTTAAAATTTCAATACCATATACCTCTTCTGTTTTCATAATCTGATCATGAGATGAGTTTCCATTTACTATGGGCCATACACTTCCTATTGGAAGCACTCAAGTGCTATTTATTCCCACTAGTTGTGCAATTGGAAGCTGTGTGTAAGTTTATTCAAAGATACCCTATAAGAACACAGTGCTGTCCATTACAATTACTATCTAAAAATTTCAGAGGCCAGGAGGATAGCAAGAGTTTTATAAGTAAACTAGGGGCCCGGTGCACAAAAATTTGTGCACTCAGGGGGGGTCCTTCAGCCCGGCCTGTGCCCTCTTGCAGTCTGGGACCCCTCCGGGGATGTCCACCTGCTGGCATGCATGGCCAGCCTGGGTGAGAGGCTGATGGTGGTTTGCGGACTGGCCAAGCCTCCCAGTGGGGACCCTCACCCCATGGGGATGTGGCAAGTCTGGGTGAGGGGCTCAGGGCCGTTTTCAGGCTGCTCAAAGCCCGTTCCGGGTTCAGGTGACTACTGGGGTGCCTGGCCAGCCTGGGTGAGGGGCTGAGGGCTGTTTTCAGGCTGCCCACAGCCCTTTCAGGGTTCAGGTCCCTATTGAGGTGCTTGACTAGCCTGGGTGAGGGGCTGGATGAGGCAGCTGGGCAACACCTCCAGGATCCCAATCACTGGCTCTGCCTCTTCCTCAGCCTGAGCCCAGGTGGCTGTGCTGGGCGCCGCCTGTGGGGTCCCAATCTCTGGCTCCGCCTCCTCCGCAGCCAAAGCCCAGCTGGCCATGCTGGGCACTGCCTTTGGCTCCCGCTGGTCTGCTCGGGGGTCATCATGGCAACCTCCCAGCAGGCCCTGCTGGTTGCTCCCTGTGGCTGATTGCCTGCTGGGTTCCTGTTGCCAGGGTAATGTCTCCAGAGTCCTGCCCCACCACTATGGGTGCCGCCATGTTTGTCCTGGAGTGATGGTTAATTTGCATATTACTCTTTTATTAGATAGGATGTCCTATGCAGCATGGAGGTCATGATTTTTATAACCACTTCAACTTCCATCTGAATTAATATTGTTAGCTGTCCTTATTGGGTTAGGGGTGAGCACAGTCCCATAAAATTTTCTTCTCAATGTTTCTTTTCCACTGACCTTCTATAATTTTTTTTTTAATTTTTCTTTGTCTTATTTTACTCATTGAGAAATAACCAAATTTTAGGACAAACACTTTTAACTTCTCTTTAAAAACACATATTCCTTTACTTCCTTGGAAAAAGCATTCCTTCTAAATTCAAAAACTAAACTAGTAAAGGAGTATTATTGATAACACAAAAGTTATCTTGTATACCCTTCAACAATTATTAACAGTTGGGCTATATATCCAAGGTTTGAGAAAAGACTAAAGAGCAAGTATAATTATTATTAGACTAATATTATTAGCAGACAGGTAAAGACAATAAAACAAAAAAAGTTCAACATCAATGTGTAGATTCACAAATTGTAGACTTTGTTGATGTCTTGGGATAGCTGTCTATATCTGACTTTGGCAGCTTCTTATTCTTGAGGAATCTTTGATATCCACTGTAGGTAGAGGCAAATGTCAGAGACAGGGCAGATGTCCATTTGTGGTTAGGCAGCTAATAAAGTCCATTCCAACGATGTTGAAGAGTATTTTCAATTAATGTCTTTTCCACTGGACAAAATCTCACAGTTAGTCATGGTTTTTAAAGTTTTTGTCTCTTGGAATGAAAGTCATTTATATTTCAGTTTCTATAAGTTGGTTAGGACCTTCTTGATAATAATGCATAATTTCCTTTTTTAATAAGGTTGATTCATATGTCTCCTCATAGAGTGACTGGCCTGTTTGGGGCATCCCCAGAGTTGTCCAGTGAGGTTCGTCCTACCATTGGCCCACAGCTTTTTACTTGGTAGGGTTTATTACTTTCCCAGGCATGGGAAAGCCAACAGGGGATTGGAGGCTAGGAAGCAGATTTGTGACATTCCAGACACTGTCCTGTCTTTTGGGGCTGACAAATGCCATGACCAATTATTAAGTACTAGATGCCTGGTGCACAAAATTTGTGCCTTCCAGATGGGGGGTCACTCTGCCTAGCCTGTGCCCTCTTTCAGTCTGGGACCCCTCAAGGGATGTCCACCTGCTGGCTTAGGCCCGCTCCCCAGAGGATTGGCCCAAAATGGCAGTCAGACATCCCTCTGGCAGCCCAGGAGCCCTCGGGGGTTGTACACTTGCCAGTAGGGAGCAGGCCTAAGCTGCAATTGGACATCCTTAGTGCTGCTGGGGAGGCAGGAGAGGCTCCCACCACCACCGCTGTACTAGCAGCTATCAGCCTGGCTTGTGGCTGAGCAGAGCTCCCCCTGTGGGAGTGCACTGACCATCAGGGGCAGCTCCTGCATTGAGTGTCTGCCCCCTGGTGGTCGGTGTGTGTCATAGTGACCAGTCATTCCCAGTGGTTCTGCTGTTAGGGTCAATTTGCATATTACCCTTTTATTATATAGGATTATATAGGATAGAGGCCTGGTGCATGGGTGGGGGCTGGCTGGTTTGCCGTGAAGGGTGTCCCAGATGAGGGTGGGGTTCCCACTGGGGTTCCTGGCCAGCCTGGGTGAGGGGCTGAGGGCCATTTTCAGGGAGTGGGATCCTGCTGAGGTGCATGGCCATCCTGGGTGAGCGGCTGATGGCTGTTTGCGGGCTGGCCACAGCCCATTCAAGGTGGGGGGTTCTGTTGGGGTGCCTGGGCAGCTTGGGTGAGGGGCTGATGGCTGTTTGTAGGCTGGCCACAGCCCATTCAAGGTGGGTGTCCCTCCTCCCTGGGGTGCCTGGCCAGCCTGAGTGAGTGGCTGATGTTTCTTGCATTTTAAATGTTACTACTATTTTGCTTCATTATTACATATTTACTAGTATTGTTATTCTCTATATTTAATGACATTAATAATCCCCAGTTATTTAAATAATTTAAAACAATTTTATTTAGCACAGTTTGCTTTATTTTAATCTTGTTATTCAAAATAATTACTATGTATTGATCATAAATTTATAGGCCAACCAATCTATTTCAAGTCTGGGTTTTAAAACTTTAATGTACATATGAATTATGTAAGGTCTTAGTACAATGCATATACTATTAAATTTAGCAGATATGGAGTGGCCCTGAGATTCTGCATTTCTGCCAAGCTCCTAACTGGCACCAACACTGTTAGACCATGGATGGTACTTTGTACAAGGGTTTAAAGATTCTAAATCATATATTCAAATCTTCTTAATCATGAGTGAGTTAACATATTTACAAAAAAGAAAGAATTCTAAAGGATCATAAACTCTTTTCAAATATAAAAAAGAAAGCTTTATAATTGGCAAAAACAAAGGCCCAAATATTAACAAGATATGAAAACGTTTTTCAAATATCCATTCAAACTTTCAGTGTAAATATTTTTTATATAATCTGTGTCAAACATTTTATTTTGAGCCACAGATAAAAGCCTGATTTCTAAGGGAGGAAATAAATTAGGAACGTCATTGAGTTTTTTTAGAAAATTACTACAAGCATTATTACTAAGTTGCTCATCTGGTAGAATACTGGATCACAAGCCTTTTTTCACCCTTTCTGTCTCACTCCTTATCATCCACCAAAGGAACTTTCTCAGTATAAATTCTACATGTACAAGAATTCACACACCCACAAAAAAATGTATGGGAAAGTTTATTTTGGCTAAGGATTCTTGAGGGAAAATAGCATCAACATTGGGGTCAATGCCTTGGGAAGAGGCCCACTGGTTACAGAATCTTGTGAATATACAATGAAAGAGCATAATGCAGCTGGTTTCAATTTCCTTTGGAGGATATGGCCTGTTGGCCTGTTTTTGAAGAACTTTGAATTCCTTAAATAACTGATTAAACTTTAATGTGTAATGTATGTTTAGTTCCTAAAACCTCTTTCCTCTTGCTGTGTGTTTAATTATCTTCAAACAATTGACTATGAAAATGGAAAAGCTACCACTTCCCTGGAAAATTTTCTATTAGATCCTAGCTTCAGATTCCATTATTCCACAAAGTAGAATGAATTAAATTTAGCTCTTAATTTTACTTTTGGAAAATACTCAGCATGTTCCTGTTTCCTTCTCTCTCATTTTAAGGATTATCTTCACCTCTTAGATATCCTCACAACGCAGGAAAAATACATCAGTATCATTCTTCTTCTCCTTATAGTCTTTTACAAGGTGACGTCAGGCACACTAACAGACTAAAAGGAAAAACAAAGCAACTTAAATAATGCTTTCTAGCCTGATTGTCTTTTTTTTTTAATTTTTAAAAAATTTACCTTTATTGTTCAGATTATTACAGTTGTTCCTCTTTTTCCCCCCCATAGCTCCCCTCCTCTCATTTCCCACCCCACCCTCTGTCCCTCCCCCCACTGTCCTCATCCATAGGTGTACGATCATTGTCCATTCTCTTCCCGCACCCCCAACACACTTTACCCCCCAAAATTGTCAGTCCACTCCCTTTCTATGCCTCTGATTCTATTCTATTCACCAGTTTATTCTGTTCACCAGATTTTTTATTCACTTGATTTTTAGGTTCACTTGTTGATAGATATGTATTTGTTGTTCATAATTTTTATCTTTACTTTTTCTTCATCCTCTTCTCAAAGGATACCTTTCAGCATCTTATATAATAAAAGAGAAACATGCAAATTGACCGTTACCACCAGCCAATCAGAGTGGTTGTATGCAAATTAACCCAGCCAAGATGGAGGCTGGCAGGGCAGCTCTGCACTGGGAGCCTCCACGGCTGGCTGGCATAGCTGTGCCAAGTGTGTCAGCTCAGTGGGAGGGGAGGTCTGGCCTGGGTCCTCCTCGGGGCGTCCAGGAACACCTGTCCTGGGTCTGCTGCCTGGCTGTGCCCTGGGGGCCTCCGCAGGGTGTCCAGGAACGCCTGTCCTGGGTCTGCTGCCTGGCTCTGCCCTGGAGGCCTCCACGGGGTGTCCAGGAACACCTGTCCAGGGTTCACTACCTTCACACGCCCCCCAGGGGCCTCCACAGGACATGCAGGAGCGTCCGCTGCACAGTGCAGAGAATCCGAAGCCAGTTCACTGCCCAGCTCCACCCCGGGTGTGTTTGCTCAGCAGCAGGGCCCCACCGAGGGATTCTGCACCAGCGTCTGCCCCTGGCTTGCCACCCAACTCTGCACCAGGTGTGTCCCCTCAGCGGTGGGGGCCCACCAGGCATGTGCAATTGTGGGCCCTCCAGTGGGAAACGTCTAGGCCTGCACTCACCAGCCTTCCCACCCCCCAGTGCACGAACCCTGAAGGGGCTGTGGGCAGCCTTAAAATGGCCCTCAGCCCCTCACCCAGGCTGACCAGGCAGGCCAGCAGTTGGATCTCACCCCCCAGGTGCCCCAGACTGCAAGAGGGCACAGGCCGGGCTGAGGGACCCCTCCCCCCCTCCGCCGAGTGCACAAATTTTTGTGCACCGGGCCCCTAGTTTCATATAATACTGGTTGGGTGGTGATGAACTCCTTTAGCTTTTTTTTGTCTGTGAAGCTCTTTATATGATCTTCAATTCTGAATGATAGCCTTGCTGGGTAAAGTAGTTTTGGTTGTAGGTTCTTGCTATTCATCACTTTGAATATTTCTTGCCACTCCCTTCTGGCCTGCAGAGTTTCTGTTGAGAAATCAGCTGATAGTCATATGGGTTCCCCCTTGTAGGTAACTAAATGCTTTTCTCTTGCAGCTTTTAAGAGTCTCTCCTTGTCTTTTGCTCTTGGCATTTTAATAATGATGTGTCTTTGGTGTGGTCCTTCTTAGGTTCCTTTTGTTTGGAGTTCTCTGCGCTTCCTGGACTTGGAAGTCTATTTCTTTCACCAGGTGGGGGAAGTTTTCTGTCATTATTTCTTCAAATAGGTTTTCAATATCTTGCTCTTTCTCTTCTTCTGGTACCCCTATAATTCTGATGTTGGTATGCTTGAAGTTGTCCCAGAGACTCCT
>PVJC01039680.1:0-16137 GCA_004026665.1 Murina feae | reverse complement strand
CTCTACCAGCTCCCCCTTTATAACTTTTCTTCCCTCCCTCTTTTTCTCTCATCCTACCTTTGCCATACATTCTTCTCTACTTACTTCCACTGTTTTAATACCTATCTATCTACCTGCCTAATTATCCACTATCATTTATCTTTTTTTCTTTTCTGACTTCTTTTAAAATCTGTCCCCAGTATACAACTATACTTGGTTTTCATTATAGGCCTACAGTTCACTCATACATCCTCTTTTTTTTTAACTTTGCTGTCCACTGACTCTTTGATAAAGTTCTTCCCTCCATCCTGTTCCACCTCTCCCCAACCTGGTTACTTCCCCCAAACTCTCTCTGGCTGCTGCTCCGCCTGCCCCCTGCCCATCTCTCCATCTCCTGGCTCCCTGGGGTTCACCCCGGCTCTGAAGGGAGATGGGGCCTCTCACAGGAGACCCCTGCCCCTGTGTAAGAGAAAATGGAGCCAGCGAGCGAGTGGGCCCAGGAGGCATGTGTGAGAGAAAGGGAGCAGCTCTCCTTCCCTCACTAAAGCTTCCCTCATTAAATCCTCCAGCTGCCCAGCCAGCCCACCACTGCTGCGGCTCCGATGGGCCTGGGTGGGTCATGGGAAACACATGCACAGAGGCTTAGCAGCCTCCCTGCGTGTGTGCCCCTGGACCCACCTGGGCCTGCCGGCTAGTCCCACTTCCCCTGTGATGGGCCTGGGTGGGTTTGAAGGAGGCTTAGCAGCCTCCGTGCGTGTGTGCCCTGAGACCCACTCAGGCTGATCACAGTCCCTGGGCCGGCTGACCCCGCCCCCCCTAGCGATGGGCCTGAGTGGGTCGCTCAGAGGCTTAGCAGCCTCCATGCGTGTGTGCCCGGGGACCTACCCGGGCCCATCGCAGCCCCCCAGATGGTAGCTGGTTCCACCCCCGCATTGGCTGCGATGGGCCTGGGTGGGTCGTGCGGAGGCTTAGTGCGTGTGTGTCCCGGGACCCACCCAGGCCCATCGCAGCCCCCGGGCTGGCAGGCTGCTCCCTCCCTCGCTGCCGCCTCTATTTGCGGCAGAGGCCTCCAGTCTGCCCGGCTAGGCCGTAGTCTGTGGCTTCTTCCCGGCTCCGCCTCCGCCATCTTGACTGGACTATTTTGCATACCTTCGCTCTGATTGGCTGGTGGGCGTGGCTTACCCTGTCCCGAAGAAACGGTTAATTTTACTATTTCACTTTTATTAGTTTAGATATATATAGACAGAATGGAAGGGCTGGGAGAGAGAGAGAGAGAGAGAGAGAGAGAGAGAGAGAGAGGTGAGAGAGATGTTGCTTAGTTGCCTCTCACTAGTGCCCTGACCAGAGCCAGGGGTCGAATGTGCAACCCTTCAGTCTGTGGGCTGATGCTGTAGCCACTGAGCAGAATGAGCCAGGGCAGGAAATACTTTTCTTAACTGCAGCCCTGAAATTCATAAGGGGAGTATGTGGAGGGTTGCACCTGCAACTTCCCTCATATATCCCAATAGTTGAGTGTTGATTTGTAAAAATCCCAGTACGCAGTTGATGACATTGTTCTTTTCTTCATCTTATAAAGATTTATTTGTCACTTAATGACTAAGGAAATCTGGTCCCAAAGTTTTTCATACATGAATGTGATTATTGGGTAAAGAAAGGCTTGCTTGTAGCAGTCCTCTGCTCCATCGAGTGCACAGGAGGCTTGTGGGTCTCCAGGCTCAGCCCATGCAGGGCAGGGCATGGAGAAGGTGTGCCCTGGGACACTGTGCTGCCACTGGGAGTCAGCTGAAACACACTTGTAGCCCAGACCACACGATGGGGATGTGTACAATCTCAGCGGCATTTACTCTGCGCCCAGAAAGCCCCCTAATCGGCTTTTCCCAAGATCTCTCTCATGGTAGTTTATAGTGGTTCCAATTTTCCACTTCATAGGACAAAAATCTTGGTGCTTCATCATTGATTTTTTTTTTCTTTCAACATCACATCTGGCCCGTCAGCAGATCCATTTTGTCCTGCCTTTAATAAATCTTTGGAACCTGCTCAGCACCTCCCTGGCACAGGGTGTTCCCCTGCAAGCGGATTCTGAGACCCATGTTAATAAAATCAGAGCTACAAAAAGAAAGAGTAAAGATCAGGAACATCTTTTAAAATTACTATGTGGCAACACCCCTGGGTTAAAAATGTGGGGGAAAGAAAGTAATTTAAGACACTCGCCATGCATTAGAGTTGAACTGTGACTGCCTTCAGCTGTGCTGGCATCTCCCTCACAACTGGTCCAAAGGCAGGCGGGCTGAGAGCCAGGAGGAAGCAGGGTAGTTGAGACCAACTTTTGGGATTTCACCATTCAGTTTAGTCCCTCCTCCTCTTCCCAAAGCTTCTCTCTGAGAGGCCTGTGTCTTCTTCATCTCAGCCGTCTCAGCCCTCACGGCAGACAGTGGCACTCAGTCAATGGCTGTGAAATAAATTATGCCCAAGACGTGCACCACGACTTTAGTTGCTATACTTTAAATGGGAAAAAATGCGTATTTTACTTTTTAATTGAAAATCTGGAAAATTATATAGAGATCATTTTAAATTTTTGTCTGCTATTCCTTATCCCTTACCCTCTTCTTCAAGTACAAGACAAAACAATGACCATTTATCAAAAGTTAAATGCTGAGCTACATGTCTTTAGGGATTGCCTTTTTCTTTGAGAAACATGAATCCACTCTAAATTCTATGAGGTTTTTCTTCTGCATTGGGAGGCAGAATATCATCCTGAAATTTCTGGTTTGATTTTGATTCTATAGATTGCTCTTATTCACTTATCAAAGGTCATTTGTTAGAAACTGAGGCTAACTTTAATTCCTCATAATTAGAAAAAGCTATATTTCTGCATATATACTTTTGTGCACTTGTTTATTTATTTTCTTGGGAGAAATACCTAAAAGGGAACTCTGTATCAAAGAGTACATGTATTTTAAGGGGGTTTTGACACATGTTACCAAAAATGCACTTTCCCCACTTGATCAGTTATTATTGATCAGTTGCAAATAGCCAAGCCTAGCTAGTTCATGTAAGCGAAAGGAACTTATTACCAGTTACTTGGTGCTCATGATTTTTGGAGGGCTGGAGGGCCTGTCCCTGACTCAGCCTGTAGGGAACCAAGTGGGCCCCAGAATTTCTTTACTGTGCCGTGATAGAGCAAGCAGCCGGTGCTGCGTCAGGAAGTGGCTGAATGAAGGCTGTTGTGGTCATTCCTAATCACCTCTACTAGACTTCCCACACTGCCAAAGGATGCTCACCAGGGGCACCGTGCACCGTCACTTGGAGCTGTGGAGGGGCAGCAGTCTCAGTTCACATCGCTGTGCCATCACTGCATTCTCTCCTGGCGGCATTTCTCCTTGACTCCTACAGTCACTGAAAAAGGTGACACCCAATGCTGCAGGCTCAGGAACAGATAGATTTTGTGGGTGCATGGCAAGTGAAAACATGAGACGTGCCAGCCTTACCTCCTTCTCTTGCTCACTGGACCAGCATTTTCAAGCAAGAAAGAAACAGTGCCAACATTGGTTGCTGACTCAGAGCATCTACTGCAACTCAATGATAGTGTCTTAACTTCACCAAGTTGTCATTTCTCAGCTGGTGCCACAGCTGAAGGCTCAGGAGACCATTCTGGTATTCTCTAAGGCCAGCTGCTTCTGGGGATGTAGGGCATGGTCATCTTGGCAGATCCTCTGCGTGGCATCTCATTGTCTCACTTGCTTTGCTATAAAGGCATGTCCTTTGTCAGAAACATGTTTGTACCATGTTTGTGACTGTTGCATTGCTAAGTCCTGGGCAGTTGCTGGCAGAAGAAAGGTGAGTGGTGAAGGAGACATCTATGTCCACATGTCTCCTTGAGGAGAAGACATGGAGGCCTCTGGCATTTTGGAAGGGGTCTAATTATCACTGATCTGCTACCTGGCGGCTGGCCAGACTTTGAGTTCCAAGGCAGCTAGACCACTCTTGGAGAAGAGATATACATGTACCACTTCCGTTTGTGCCACTCAGTGACTTAATTCATGAGCCCTTGAAGGAGCCTTGGGGTGATTGGGGAAAGAGGCTGAAGGACTTCCACAGGACCCTCATCTTGTTCCTCTGATTATTGAGACCCTTGTTCACAAGGACACTTTTGGGTGAGCACTCCCACCCACTCTGAGGCCATTCTAACATGCATTCATATACCCATTCTCCAAAACTCCTGGTCACTAATCCTTCACTCTTGGCTTTTCCTAACTTTTCACCATATGGTTAAGCCATGAGTTATCTCCCACAAATGATTGTAGG
The DNA here is from genome assembly GCA_004026665.1 of Murina feae. Taxonomy (NCBI): domain Eukaryota; kingdom Metazoa; phylum Chordata; class Mammalia; order Chiroptera; family Vespertilionidae; genus Murina; species Murina feae. Next base: position 11,853 of record PVJC01039680.1, on the reverse strand, counting down.
TTCTTACCCTCGTTATCTCTCTGTCTAGAAAGTAAAACAACCACAGCAACAACAAAACCCCAGATGCGCTGCTTGAAGTTTTGCCAAACAGTAGGATGTCTTTCCTCATTGTCTCTTGGGGAGTTGCAGAGATGGTGAAGAGCCACGTGATTGTGCCGGCATCACCATGCAGAGCAGTCTATAAACCAGGCGCCATTTCATTTCTTTTTAGACTAGTTGCCCACAAAAGTTCCCCACGATGTTTGCACCCGACATGCTTGAGTTCTGGGTATATCCAACGTTATGGCCTGGTGACTCAGATAACACCAAGTTCTGGATGGGCAACTCAGGACACATGATTACTTACTGTCCCACAGTCAGTATGTGGTGTACCAGGATCAAGAAGTAACCCAAGAGCTGTTTCTCAAAAGAAGAAGAATTATGCTCTTGAGAACATAACTTTGCTTCAAAGTCCTATGCGCTGTACTATTATTTTCCTTTTAGGGTTTGCCACAGGCTCTGTACAGTATCAACTCTGCCTCAGACACTTGGAGCACAACTAGATCTGCAGTATCTCAAGGTCCAAATGTTTGCTGCTACCTGGACCATCTGAAGCTTTCTCTTGTCCCCAGTCTCCCTAAAAGGAGGTGCCTGTATGGTTTACTTGGTAAAGGGTTGGAAGCAGCACAAATGACTGGGGTATATATTGCCTCCAGAGTCAAAGAGGACACTTGCTTAGTTGTATGACTCATGACACAGCATATTTTCTTGCACTTTGAAGAGCCTCTCCTGATACATCCCAGACAACTGGAACTGCTGAACTTCAATGCTGAATCAGTCCTTTGATTTCTCTCTCCCCCTCTGGCACTCCTGGGTCTCAGCAAGAGATCCAGGGTAATTGCTGTCAACATTCTGCCTTGTGCACTGGGAGGTGATCCAGGTCTCTGTGCAATAAATTATGACTGAGTGAGGGAACCAACTTAACCCTGAGAGAAGAGGGTGTGTGTACTTCTTCCAGGTGAAAGCAAACTATGTCTAGTGAGTAACAGTTATTGAGGAAGTAAGCACTGTTTGATCGATAGATGTGTACCAGGTTCTGGGATCTCTTCCTTTGCTTCAATAACAAGATTACTTAAAACATTTAAAAATAATCTTTGCTTCAGTTCTGCGATTACTTTAGGAATAGCAGGGACATGTAATATCACCAACCGATTAAGTTTTTAAAAATCCAGCAACTTTCAAGACCCATTTTTCTTATGCATTGGCTAAAATGTTGAATTCAGTGGGGTTGAAATTTGCTTTTTCCTGAATCTTGTAGGTCTTTGATGGTGGTCCTTACCTCAGTGGTTCCACCTGCATGTGTGGCATTGCTATTGGTTTAGTATTTTGTTTGAAGATAATGGTTTGGAAATAATTTTTAAAGGTTTCCACTTGGCACTTCCTCATACTATGGCTCCATCTCTAAGCACATTTACTCCAGCTACACATGTAAGAGGAAGGTGCGAACCAGAGGATGGGTTCACAGATCTTACACCTCATTTTTCTAGCTCTTCACCTGACTGCTGGACCATGTGGTGTTCTGGTTCCCCAGGAATTGATGTTAGCTCAGAGCCAGTGCCTAACAATCTCTGGAAAATGTGGGCACTTTCCTTTCCTCTCTAATTATCCGTTTCTTCAACTGTAACACGAAGAGAAGTATTGCAGTTACTAAAAGGTTTGTGGTGAGGAATGAGAGGAGTCAAGCAAAACTCCCAGCAAAGTACCTGGCACAGGTTTAGGCTGAAAATATTAGCAGTACTGGGGCTGTCGATGGTGATGGTTATCTCTTTTTAATCCATGCAAGAGACTTGCATCTTTCCCCATTTAGGTGAGAAACAATTCTTTATTACATTTATTTCTTGTTATTTTATTGTTTTTGTTGTTACTATCATGTGTCGAGTGGCTAAGAAAATTCCACATTTTGGAAGATATGTAACACTTTAAAATTTGCCTTTTTTAAAATTTGGAAAAGTTGAGGTTTGATCCCTCTCCCTCTCCCCCCCAGGAAGCCTTAAAGTTACAGGGCATGACAATGCTGTTCAGAACTCTGCACTCTGGTCACTGGTCAATGGTTCCTTTGAGCCTGACGTCTCCACCAGGCTGCAAGTTCCTGAGGCCAAGTCTGCTTGCTTACTTCTATGGCTCTGTGACAGGCTCGGCTCTAGTAAGTGTCAGGAAGCATTTGTTACTTGAACAAATAAATGGCTGCACCTATATATCTTTTCAGAAGCATCTGCTTTGCCTCTTACTTCCTACACTTACAAGCTTTCAGCTACATCCTGATTCTAGCTCTTCCCAGAATATTCCAGGTACGGATCCCTCCATCCTTTCCACATGCTATTTTTTCTGGTGTCATGTTTCTCTGCCCTCTATCAACTGGAAAAGTCATATAAAGGACTGCCTGCAAGCCACCTTTCCAGGGCTTCTTTAGTAGTGCAAGCTACTCTTAGCCCTGCTCCAATCACATGTTGCATTAGCTCTTACTATAAAGCTTATGATGTTGAGCCCTAGCTGGTTTGATTAAGTGGTTGAGCATTGGCCCGTGGACTGAAGGGTCTCGAGTTTGATTCTGGCCCAGGGTATATGCCTTAGTTACAGAATGAATCCGGTGTGTGGGAGGCAACCAATCAATGTGTCTCTCTCACCTTGATGTTTCTCTCTGTCTCTGCCCCTCCCTTCCATTATCTCTAAAAATCCATGGAGGAAGTATCCTCAGGTGAGGATTAACAACAACAAAAAAAATCTTATGACTTTGAGCCTTAATTATGTGAGCACACATCTGCCTTCCTGTGTACGCTCTGCCCAGCATGGTTCCTGGCGGCAGCTGTGCAATGAGTGTAGAATGAATGCAGAGCACGAGGCTCAGTTTTGCCCTTCAGTTGAGGGGGGACAGGAGAACCCCAGTTTCCTGATTCAGAGAGGAGCACACAATGCCCATATCACTCACTCTTTCACGATCTCTTCTGGCCGTTAAACAATCAGAACAGGATTCTTTCTGCAGTTAAAATGCCTCGACAATTGTTCCTACCAGGTGGCAACGGGAAGGAAGGATGCCACTTGGTTTCCAGTGGCCATATTGTTGAAAGCCTGAGTTGCAAGCAGCATGTTTTTGGTTTAAACCTGAAGGAAGCAATTTCTCTCTCAGAAAAATGTGCACTACACACAGCAGATAAAATTCTTTAAAAGGAAAGGGTTGATGGTGGAGGAACAAAAAATGGGGTGCAACACTGAAGAGAAGAGTGTATTTGGTAATCTGCTTTGTCTCCTCCAGATAATGGAATCAGCAGACAACCATCCTGAGGCACCATATAGAGTCTCCTTTCAAATAAAGTGAGAAAAATGGGGCTAACATTCCACTTCCTGGAATGCATCATGGCAGGTTAGAGAACTCATTACATAGAACAACATCATGTTCAGGACAAGGTTTTCGAGAGCAAGACAATCTAATAGAATTTTATTAATGTTAAAGCTTCCCCCCTCAATAGATATGAAAAATAGCTTAAGGACATCAATAGAAGAAGAATTCCAACTGCAAATGATAACTAGGTTAGTTTAGAGACGTGGGAGAAGGAGCATGGCATTCCACTGAGGAGCGGTGAGTGCTGGGCAAGCTAGAAAGGAGAAGATGCCTGGCCGGGCACTGGGAGGCACAGGGCCGTGGCTGCTGCAGCACCAGGAGGGGAGGGGCTGCTGAGAGGCTCGTAGGCGGCAGGTTAGTCCAGGTAACGCTGGCCGAGGGCAGGGGCCAGGAGTGAAGTGGAGGCATGTCAACAGGGTAGTATTCTCAACGTCAACAGTTGATACTGGACTAAAACCCAAAAATGCATACCAGTGTGGTCTACACATTCACACTCTCAACAACAAAGGTGGGAAAACGAGCATTTATTGCTATTGCTACTTGTTGACTGCGAGACGCCAGAGTGTATCGCATATGATGGAGTCTGACTGCCAGGTTTCAAAGTCTGGCCCCACTCTGTCCTTGGGCAAGGCACTGAACCTTTCTTTCTAGTTTACTCTTTGGTGCAATGGGGCTATGAAATCAGGGCTTCAAAGTAGATTTTATTATTATTATTTAAAGTATTGCAAATAGTAGTACATATGTCTCCTTTTTACCCCATTGACCCTCCCCCTCCTCCCCCGCCCCCTGGCACCTGCCCTCACCCTTCTTAGTGTCTGTGCTCATTGGTTATGCTTACAAGTCCTTTGCCTTCCTGCTGAAGTTTGACAGTGTGTTCCATGTTTGTCTCTGTATCCATTTTATTCATCAGTTTATGTTATTTATATTCCACAAAAGAGTGAGATCATGTGATATTTATCTTTCTCTGACTGGCTTATTTCACTCAGCTTAATGCTCTCCAGTTCCATCCATGCTGTTGCAAATGGTAAGAACTCCTTCTTTTTTATAGCAGCGTAGTATTCCATTGTGTAGATGTACCACAGTTTTCTAATCCATTCATCTGCTGATGGCACTTAGGCTGTTTTCAAATCTTAGCTATTGTAAATTGTGCTGCTATGAACATAGGGGTGCATATATCCTTTCTGATTGATGTTTCTGTTTTCTTGGGATATATTCATAGAAGTGGTATTACAGGGTCAAATGGCAGTTCCACTTTTATTTTTTTAAATTTTTAAATTTTTTATGTTTTATTGATTTTTTACAGAGAGGAAGAGAGAGAGAGAATTAGAAACATCGATGAGAGAGAAACATCGATCAACTGCCTCCTACACACTCCCTACTGGGGTTGTGCATGCAACCAAGGTACATGCCCTTGACCAGAATCGCACCTGGGACCCTTGAGTCCACAGGCCAACACTCTATCCACTGAGCCAAACTAGTCAGGGCGGCAGTTCCATTTTTAATTTTTTGAGGAAACACCATACTGTTCTCCACAGTGGCTGGACCAGTCTGAATTCCCACCAGCAGTGCATGAAGGTTCCTTTTTCTCCACATCCTCTCCAGCACTTGTCGTTTGTTGATTTGTTGATGATAGCCATTCTTACAGGTATGAGATGGTACCTCATTGTTGTTTTGGTTTGCATCTCTCGGATGATTAGTGACTTTGAACATGTTTTCATATGTATTTCGGCCTTCTGTATGTCCTCTTTTGAAAAGTGTCTATTCAGGTCCTTTGCCCATTTTCTGATTGGGTTGTTTATCTTCCTTTTGTTAAACTGTATGAGTTCCCTATAGATGTTGGAGATTAAACCTTTATCAGAGATAACATTGGCAAATATGTTCTTCCATGCAGTGGGCTGTCTTGATATTTTGTTGGTGGTTTCTTTTGCTGTGAAGAAGCTTTTTATTTTGATGTAGTCCTATTTGTTTATTTTCTCCTTAGTTTCCATTGCCCTAGGAGCTGTATAGGTAAAGATATAGCTATGACAAAGGTCTACCATTTTGCTGCCTATGACTTCTTCTAAGATTTTTATAATTTCTTGTCTTACATTTAAGTCCTTTATCCATTTTGAGTTTATTTTTGTGTATGGTGTAAGTTGGTGGTCTGGTTTCATTTTTTTTGCAAGTATCTGTCCAGTTTTCTCAACACTATTTATTGAAGAGACTGTCTTGACTCCATTGTATGCTCTTGTCTCCTGTGTTAAATATTAATTAAGCATAATGGCTTGTGTTGATTTCTGGGTTCTCTGTTCTGTTCCATTGGTCTGTCTGTTTGTTCTAGATCTTTGTTCTAGATCTTTGAAATATGATGTTGGTATTTTAATAGGCATTGCATTGAATCTGTACATTGCTTTAGGTAGTATGGACATTTTTATGATGTTGATTCTATCCATGAACATGGTATATTCTTCCATTTGTTTATGTCTTCCCCTATCTCTTTTTTCAGCGTCCTCTAATTTTCTGAGAACAAGTCCTTAACCTCCTTGGTTAAATTTATTCCTAGGTATCTTAATTTTTTGTTGCAACGGTAAATTGGTAAATGGGATTTTTTTTTTTAGTTTCTCTGGAATGTGGATTAAATGAAGTAACATTTTTACAAAGCACCAAGCTCTTACAAGTTTCCTACTTTTTTGCAGTATGTGGAGCTAACTAAATAATGCACCACAAATACCATACATTTTGTGCTCTGCCTCAGTGTACAGTCATGGTCACCTAAGGGCTTAGAATTTCCATATGAACTGATGCTCCTAAATGATATGAAGATATGTGATGACCAAAACAAATGTTTATGCTGTATTTTGTGTTATAAAAGTTATCCAAAATTTATAGGTTATTACCAGATGCTTAGATTTAGGAACTATTATTGTGGAAATGAAAATAAAAAAAGAGAAGGGGATGAAAATAAATAAGACAAAGATAATCTCAAAAGAATAATGACACCAATAATTGAAAAATACAAATGACTTGAACTTATTAAAAATGAACCATTTTTAATGAAGTCCAGTGTTCTTGATCTCTCAGTATAAAAATCAGGGATTGCAATCACTGAAAATCAGGAGAGAAAAGAAATTTAACCATATGTGGAGCTTCTAATCTTCTAAGCACATTTGTGTTGCAACTTATGAAATCTTCACACTCAACTCTAGGGCGAATTTATTTTCTTTGCTGAAGAGAACAGAGGCGTTGAAAGGATGAGTGACTTTCTCTGGACCATGGAATTAGAATGGTCTGGAGAGAGGACTTCAACTGCCCTGTTTGCTTCCAAAGCCTAAGCATGTTTCTAACAAATGAAATTTATTCCCATGTGGCTGCCAAAAATTATATTCAGCCCTTAAAATAATTCATTCTCTGTTTCCCATAGCTTGATCTTCTCTGATGCAATGCTCTGTCATAGTGAAAACTTGCATTCTGCCTCTAGCAGGGACAGGGCAGCAGCTAACCTGGCATGCGCCTCAGCCCTCCACGCATGCAGACATTCACCAAGGTCTCCAGCACCCTGCTGTTAGGCAGTCTTTTAGATTTTGGCAATGTCAAGATAACTAAGACAGAATTCATGTTCTCAAAGGGTTTACAGTATGGTCAGGAAACACTAGCAAATAATAATCAGATAGCAGAATGAGTCAAATGATTATTATTAAACTCTTAATTCAGTTCCTTTACATTAAATGCAGAGGATACATATTAAGTGCTGACCATAAGCAAACACACTGTGGTTTTAGACATGGCCATGCTCTGGAAAAGTGGTGTGTGTGGATATGACAGTGCAATGACCCGGGCGTGGACAAGTGCAGACCTGGCACTTTCATGGGGACTGTCCTGGCTTAGCCCGACGTGATGTTCCAGGACAGCTCCCCTAAGGAATTTGTCTGTTGAGTTTTAGCAAGAACAGAGTGTCCAGGTGAGCTCAGGTTGAAGGATCAGTGGAGCTATTTTTAATTTGGACAGGAACACAGTTTGTTTGAATCAACCCAAAACTGTTAAATGTTACAAATCAAAGTTATGACCCCGACCCCCTGCCTCCAAAAAAGACCTGGCCATGGACTTAGAACATCGCATGTCTAATTTCATTTTAGCATAAGCTGCTCCAACAGCAAGGTTTGTCTAAAGGCGCTAAAGTGTACTGAAACAGTCTATGCTGATGAGTTGATAGATCTCTATTTCACCAGGGGGACAGGAGAAACCTGGGACTGTTAAATTACATCATTGCCTGCAGAGCATCAAGTGTAGCTACTATGAGACTGTTGCTGTGAGATGATTTTTGGGGAAGATCAGTTCTTTGCATTTGCCATTCTGTTTATGTTTTTTTAAATTTAATTTAATTTAATTTTTTTTACTTGTATACTAGGCACTTAAGATCCTTCACAGAAAGCTCACTTATGTCTTTGTTTCTAGATCTTAAATTCACAGAAATCAAAGGTGGCAAAGCTCCTTCCGAGCAGGTTTGCTGCCAGGGCCGTCTTGCGTCCGCTCTGTCCAGGTAAGGGCTCCCTCTGTCCGTCACCTCGCATCCGCGAGCCAAGTCCAAATGTGTGGGGGAAAGTAATTAGCTTTTTTAAGCAGTGATAACATCACAAATAATCAATTCCTATGGCATTACCAGCTACTCAGTCATGGAAAAGTCTAATGCAAGAATTTATTACAGAAGATGGACCAGCTTATGGCTTTGACTTCGGTATGTGTGCATTGAAAGGCTGAGCTGTAATGATGCTCACCTCAAACACGGAGGTGAGTTGCCCATAAAGGCCTCAGGATAAGCGAATGAGTGTCTTTCTGTTTGCAAAGATGTATTGTGCGGTGACACAAAAATAAGAGATCGGCCAACGGCTTGGGAGTAATTAAATGCAATCTGATGCTGCCACCTCACAAAGGAGGAAAAGCTAATTACAATCACAGTATACACCGTGCTGAGAAACATATTGACTGTACTTGCTTTAGAGATGTTTATTTCACCTGAAAGAAAAGGACCATGGAGGCATTTCCCTGTAATCAAAACAGAGATCACCTTCTTTTACCGACCATCCTTATTTCAATTTTGAAAGTTCTTGGAAGATAGCATTTTAATCCACTTTAACCTTTAGGGTCCTTAAATGTTAAAACTAACATTGCTTACCCACCTCCCACTCCCCCCTTCTCTCTACTACAGGCAGGATAAAACATAATAATTTGACACCATAATTTAATCATAGTTTCCTTGAGAAGGGAATTTAACACATATATACTATTAAAAGATGGAACACACAGTTAATCTCCAAAAATGAAGTGGGCTCTAGCCAGTTTGGATCAGTAGATAGAGCATTGGCTTGCAGACCAAGGGTCCCGGGTTCGATTCTGATCAGGGCATATACCTCAGTTGCAGGCTTCTCCTGGGCCCGGGCCCTGGTCGGGATGCATGCAGGAGGCAACCAATGAATGAGTTTCTCTCACATTGACATTTTTCTCTGTCTTTCTCTCTGTCTTCCACTCTCTCTAAAAGATCAATGGAAAAATACCCTCGGGTGAGGATTAACAAAACAAAACAAAAGTGAAAGGGATCACAAAGCCCCAGGAGCACCTCACAATGTCCCAGAGCACCTCACGGTTGCTGCCCTCAGGTGAACCATGGAAGAGCCATCATGTTAAAACAATGCCAAGCAAAACCGAGATGTACGCTGAGACTTAAAGTGAAAAAGTAGAGATGGATTAATAGTATATTCCCCTTATGTAGGTTGACTTGGAGTTATTGAAATATCCAATAAGGTGAAAAACGCACCCTATATCCTAAGTTAGTTTTCTTTTAATTCTATCCCGAACATGACTTCTGTGTTATATAAGAGCTACTTAACATTAAAGTTTAAGTAGAATAAGAAATAAGAAGAAAATTAAAAGAGTTAAGGGGACACGCAGGAGGCAGCTGATCAATTGATGTTTCTCACATTGATGATGTTTCTCTCTCTCCCTTCTTCTCTCTCTAAAAATCAATAAAAACATTACAAGAAAAGAGTTAAGGGGATAATTGTAAGTAACTTCCTAAGAATCGGCATTGTTGCATTTCTTTCTTTTTAGGGCATGGCTTGCTGAGGGTGGGAATCCAGTGGCCACTATTCTGGGGCAGGGAAGGTGGGGCACACACACTAGGGGGGGGGGCGCTTGGCTGAAGGTCTGTCCCTGGTGGCTGCTGGTACGTGGAGTTCTCTGATTATTTTCCACAGCTAAAAAACCCCATGGAACCTCCCTGGCCTGCCCAGCCTTCTCAGTGACAGCCTCCATACTATCCATGGCCTGAATTAAAATCTGCTCCTGGGAGAGGGCAAATCACTGAACATATGCTTAATCTAAAAATACACTTTTGAAAAATGTGGTTTTGGAAGATGCGAAGATATGTCCTCACACTAGAACCTTCTCTCTGGCCCGTGTTTGGTCACATGGAGTGCGATGCATGCACAGCAAGATGCACATTTTTGCCAGAGTCTTCTTGTGAGTCTTTGTGCATTTTGGAGAAAATGCCAGCAATCTTAGAGCAAGATGCTTACCAAAAGCTGCAGGTTCTTTCCTGTGGAAGATTTAAGTTTAGTTCTCCATAAATTAACATTTGTTTTAAGCCATGGGGAAGTTAGTGTCTTACCAGTAGTTGGGATTTGATTGAATACTACTTTTCAGGTTTATCAGTTAGTGAACAAAAGGATGCGTTCAATCTCTCCAAATTTAAATTCTCAAAGATGTAAGTTAACAGATGTATTTTCATAGCAAAGAGATACAATAAGGCTTTGGTTGTCCTTATAACAATGTTGAGATAGACAAGAGGCTTTAAAAAATACCGTAAGCCTTATTAAATATCAACCACATTATTTTTATTTGATCCTGTGGTTTTATTCAATGTTTATATTCTAAAAATGGGAAAATTGTTGAAGCCACTTTGACCGTATCACTGAGTAGTGAGAAAAAAATGGAGTTTTCTATAAAGCAATGGCGCCTCCTAAATCTAGGTTAGGTCAAAACTGAAGTCTTTGCAACAACTGAGAATTGAAATAGCCATTGTACTGCAGAAGGTTCAGTCTTACTGCGCAGGCCTCCCCACCTGGCACATGGGTCTACAGCAAACATATCAAATGGAGGCCCAGAATCTAGTTTTCCCTCAAAAGCCACGTGAATAAGTGTGACACATGCATGCTTTCTGGCCCTCTCTGCATGTTCTCACAGTGAAAATAGTGCATGTATGACCTGGCCACTGTGAGAGATCAGGAACCACAGGTGGTGCACCCCTCTCGCTGCCCAGGTGCCCGGTGCACCAGCTGCCCAAGTCGCCCAGAACTGTCCTAGTGCCCCTCTGTTAGGACTATCGATTAAACAGTGTTAGAGCCATGGGCCCCACATCTGACCCCATCCTCTTCCCTTCTTTGCAGAACCTAATCTGATTATTTTCCACTAGTAAAAGCATTCTTAGATATAACTGTACATATGTGTGTGCATTCCCGATGCACCTAAACAAAAGTGACAGCCCCGTGATAATAAAATATGGCTTCTCTGCCGTGAGAGAGAATGGATTTTACAAAATTCTCCATGGTTATTTTTAACAACTGTGTGTTTAAAGCTACCTATTTTGATACTGTCTCTGAACTCTGTCTTGTCTGCATTTGCTGGCACAAAAGTTCCTAGCTGGTCAGCCATTGGATGCACAGAGAATGGAACATGAGCTTTTAGAGACTCAAAAGATGAATAATCTGGGAAAAGGATGAACACAAATCAGTGACTATGCAAGTCTTGCAAGTGTATAGCGTGATACTAAGAGGACATATCAGAAAAATCTGTATGGTGTTATCTAATCTAATAAAAGAGTGATATGCAAATTAATCGTCACTCTGAGACAAAGATGGCTGTGGCTGGGACAAGATGCTTGCGTCATTGCCATGGTGATGACGCAGGTGTTCTGCCCAGCCCACTGGAAGAGGGCCTCTGGGCCTGCTTGGCTGCTGCTGCCGCTGGGGTGCTGGATCCCCTGCAGGCCGGGTCTCTGCTCTTTGGACCCCAGTGGCCCTGAGTCCCACCTCAGTGCTGGGACTGCTGGGGTCCGAGACACAGGGACCTGGTCTGCAGGATGCCTAGCACCCCAGAAGCTCTGAGCCCTGTTTTGCTGCTGGGGTCTGAGGCTCAGGGACCTGGCTTGCAGGGGACCCAGCACCCCTGTGGCTGTGGAGGTGCTAGGGCCGCTGGGTTTGGAGGAGCAGAGACACAAACCTTCAAGTGGGCCTGGCACCCAGCAGCTCCAAGCCCCAGAGCTACAGAGAAACTGGGGCCACTGGGGCTACAGCAGAGACACAAATCTGCAGGAAACCTGTGGAAAGGGGAATAAACTATCATAACTTTATCTCCCTTCCCACAAGATGAGAAAACTGACTCTGATTTATTTAGTGATATGGCCCACACTTTTCTACAAGCACAGCGTATGTTATGGCCACTCCCAG
>PVJC01039679.1:0-16138 GCA_004026665.1 Murina feae | reverse complement strand
CTCCCCCATTCCTTCCTTCTTCTCATTCTCCTTTTAAGCTCTACCAGCTCCCCCTTTATAACTTTTCTTCCCTCCCTCTTTTTCTCTCATCCTACCTTTGCCATACATTCTTCTCTACTTACTGCCACTGTTTTAATACCTATCTATCTACCTGCCTAATTATCCACTATCATTTATCTTTTTTTCTTTTCTGACTTCTCCTTTTAAAATCTGTCCCCAGTATACAACTATACTTGGTTTTCATTATAGGCACTACAGTCCCCTCATACATCCTCTTTTTTTAACTCTGCTGTCCACTGACTCTTTTATAAAATTCTTCCCTCCATCCTGTTGCATCTCTCCCCCACCTGGTTACTTCCCCCAAACTCTCCTGGCTGCTGCTCCCTCTGCCTGCCCCCTGCCCATCTCTCCATCTCCTGGCTCCCCTGGGGGTTCACCCCAGCTCTGAAGGGAGATAGGGCCTCTCACAGGAGACCCCTGCCCCTGTGTAAGAGAAAATGGAGCCAGCGAGAGAGTGGGCCCAGGAGGCGTGTGTGAGAGAAAGGGAGCAGCTTCCCTCATTAAATCCTCCAGCTGCCCAGCCAGCCCACCACTGCTGCGGCTCCGATGGGCCTGGGTGGGTTGTAGGAAACACATGCACGGAGGCTTAGCAGCTTCTGTGCGTGTGTGCCCCTGGACCCACCCAGGCCCATCACAGCCCCCCGGGCGGCCGGCTGGTCCCACCCCCAAATTGGCTGCGATGGGCCTGGGTGGGTTTGAAGGAGGCTTAGCAGCCTCCGTGCGTGTGTGCCCCGGGACCCACCCAGGCCCATCGCAGCCCCTGGGCCGGCTGGTTTCACCCCCACTATCATGGGCCTGAGTGGGTCCCGCGGAGGCTTAGCAGCCTCCGTGCATGTGTGCCCCGGAATCCACCCAGACCGATCGCAGCCCCTCTGCCGGCTTATCCCGCTTCCCCCACGATGGGCCTCAGTGGGGTTGCTCTGAGGCTTAGCAGGACCAGCCGGCCGCCCCGGGGCTGCGATGGGCCTGGGCGGGTGGCGTGGAGGCTTAGCAGCCTCCGTGCATGTGTGCCCTGGGACCCATCCAGGCCCATCGGTCCCATCGAAGCCCCCGGGTTGGCTGGCTGCTCCCTCCCTCCGCTGCCACCTCTATTTGCGGCAGAGGCCGCAGTCTGTGGCTTCTTCCTGGCTCCCGCCTCCGCCATCTTGACTGGACTATTTTGCATACAGTCCCTCTGATTGGCTGGTGGGCGTGGCTTATCCCATCCCGAAGAAACGGTTAATTTTACTATTTCCCTTTTATTAGTTTAGATGTTTTGTTGTGGGTCTTTTGGGATCATCTTGCTTGGGACTCTCTGTATTTGTGTAACTTTTTTCTTCACCATTTCTGGGAAAGTTTCTGTCATTATTTCTTCAAATGGATGTTCTAATCCTTGCTGCTCTTCTTGTCCTTCTTGCAGCCCTATTATGTGTATGTTGCCCCAAGGCTCCCTTAGGCTCTCCTCCTGCTTTTTAATTTTTTTCTCCAGTTGCTGTTCAGATTTAGCTTGTTTCTCTACCTTATCTTCTAACTCACTAATTCAGTCCTCTGCTTCTTCTAGTCTGCTGTTGAATCCTTTGATGGTGTTTTTGATTGTAGCTATATCATTTTGCATTCCTTCTTGATTCTTGCATAGGTTGTTGATTTTCTCATCCATCCGATGAATGAATTGTACAACCATTTCTCTTAATTCTTTTTCTGTCATGTTGCATGCTTCAATTTCACTAATTTACTTTCTTGGTGGCTCCTCATTTTCTTTCCTCTGGGGATTGTGTCGTCTCCTCATTCTGACTGTCTCCAGAGGTTCAAACATTGAGTTGTGTGGGCCTGTGCCGCTTGCATGGGGGCTACTCACCACTTCAGTATTGTTGAAGAGCTCCAATACTAAAATGTTTGGTTGTCGTAGGTTGTTGGGAGCCAGGTTCACTCAGAGTCACTGTTGGCAGTGCTCAATGTGGCCTTTGCGCGCACTTAGAATCAGAGACCCCACCTGCTTCACACTGAAACAGAGATCCCCCTGGAGTGTGTTGAAAATCAGAACCCTCTAGCATGTGCCAGGAATCAGAGTTCCTCAAGAATCCAGTATTGGCATCTCTGTTGCTTCGCGCAGCCTCACATTGAGAATCAGGGTCCCTTTGTGCGCAAGCACCAAGAATTGGAGTCATTGACTCTCAGTGTGAATGCACTGGGAGTCAGATATTCTCGGCGCAGGTGATAAGAAACAGAGTCAAATCACTGGTGTTTAGTGCTGCCTCTGCCCACACACTGAGAGTCCTGGAACGCTTGCTGTTGGGAACAAGTTCCCAGAGTTCAGAGTTCTTAGCCACCATTTCCTGTGGCATTCCGCACGTTCCTAGGTACAGATTTCTGTAGCTGCTTACCACAGTTAAAGATCCCCAGCCTGCGTGTTTCTAGGCACAGATTCCAGCTGTCCCTGTGGCGGGGAACAGGTTCTTAGCCTTTGCATATTTCTAGGCACAGATTCCTGCCCCATGTCGTGGGGATCAGTTTCTCAGATTTCCCTAGTTCCCAGGCTCAAGTCCAGAGCAAGGAGTGTGTCTATAAGGTCCTTTCGAGCTGCTCGCAAGCTTGTGGAGAGGGGGCTGTGCTCTGTTTACTTTCGTGTTGCCCGCAAGACTGCGGGGAGGGGGATGGGTTCTGTTACTCACAGAGATCCACTGCTGGGATGACTGGATTCTTGGTGTTCGTGGGTCCGTAGCTGTGGTCACAGGTCTCTGTCCCCAGTGGTTGCAGGGTCCTGGTTTACTTCTGAGACCAGACTGTGTGGTGCTGAGGCCAGGATCCTAGTCTCAAGCAGCTTTGTTTCTCAGGATGGCATGGTTTCAGTGCCTGTGCTGGCTTCTCCGAGTGTCCACGCTGGGAGCGGAGCTCTGCCATCTAAGACTGCCAAGTTTGGCCACCCCTCAGGGGAGCTGCAGAATCTAACTGCCCCTAACTCATGCACACACGCACCACACACGTCCACACACTCCTCTATCGCTCCCTGGCTCTCTCACACTCTCTCCCTCCCTATCTTCCTGCCAGTCGCCATCTTTTTCTCTCACTAAAGTCTCAATAATAACTTTAAATGTAAATGGACTAAATGCTCCTATCAAAGGACACTGAGTGGCTGAATGGATGAAAAAACATGACCCATATACATGCTGTCAGAATAAGGGTCTCACACAGATTGAAAGTGAAGGGATGTAAAAATATCTTTCAGGCAAATGGAAATGAAAAAAAAGCTGGGGTAGCAATATTTGTATTGGACAAAATAGACCTCAAAATGAAGGCCATAACAAGAGATAAGGAAGGCCACCTCATAATACTAAAGGGATCTATACAATAAGAGAACATAACCCTGATAAACATATAAGTATCCAATGCAGGAGCACCCAAATACATACAAAAAATTCCAGGAAGATATCAAGAGAGAGATCGACAACAATACAATCATAGTAGGAGACTTAAACACACCACTGACATCACTGCATAAATCCTCTAGACAAAAAATCAGCAAAGAAACAACAATCCTAAATGACTCACTAGATAAGATGGACTTAATTGACATCTTCAGAACATTTCAACCCAAAACCACGGAATATACATTCTTCTCAAGTGCACATGGGACATTTTCAAAAATAGACCACAAGCAGAGTCTCCCCAAATTCAAGAAGACTGAAACCATATGAATCATCTTCTGAGATCACAATGGCATTATATTAAAAAGAAACTACAATAAAAACAATCCAAAACAATCAAACTCTTGTAAGCTGAATAGCATCTTATTAAATATTGATTGGGTTTCCAATGAGATCAAATAAGAAATTAAAAACATCCTGGAAACTAATGACAATGAAAACACAACAATCCAAAACCTATGGGACACAATGAAAGCAACCCTGAGAGGGAAATTTATAGCTCTACAGGCCTACCTCAAAAAACAAGAAAAAATGGTAGTAAATAATCTAACTCTACAACTCAAAGAATTAGAAAGAGGGCAACAAAAAAGCCCAGAGTGAGCAGAAGGAAGGAGATAATAAACACCAGAGCAGAATAATAACATAGATACAAGAAAAAAACAATACAAAAGATCAATGAAACCAAGAGCTAGTTCTTTGAAAGGTTAAACAAGATTGATGAACCTCTAGCTAGGCTCACTAAGAAGCAAAGAGAGAGGACACAAATAAACAAAATCAGAAATGGTAGCGGTGAAATAACAACAGACCCCACAGAAATACAAATGACTCTTAAAAAATACTGTGAACAACTCTACTACAAAAAACTAGACAACCTCGAGGAAATGGAACATTATTAAAAAAAATACAACCTTCCAAAACTCAGGAAGAATCTAAAAATCTCAGGCCAATAACTATGGAAGAAATTGAAGTGGTCATCAAAAAGCTACAGCAAATAAAAGCCCAGGGCCAGATGGCTTCACAGGGGAATTTTACCAAACATTCAAGGAAGAACTAAAACCTGTCCTCCTGAGACTATACTAAATAATTCAAGAGGAAGGAACACTTCCAAGCTCATTCTAAGAAGCTAACATCACCCTAATACAAAAACCAGATAAAGACAACACAAAGAAAGAGAATTACAGGCCAATATCCCTCATGAACATACATGCCAAAATCCTCAACAAAGTCCTAGCAAATTGGATTCAGCAGTACATCAGAAAGATCACACACCAAGACTAAGTAGGATTTATCCCAGGGATGCAAGGATAGTACAATATCCATCACACCAAAAAAAATATTAAGATACCTAAGAATAAACTTAACTAAAGAGGTAAAACACCTCTACTGAGAAAACTACAGGATGTTGAAAAAAGAGAATGAGGAAGACATAAACAGATGGAAGAACATACCATGTTCATGGATTGGTAGAATCAACAGCATTAAAATGTCCATACTACCCAAAGCAATCTATAAATTCAATGCACTTCTCATTAAAATACCAATGACATATTTCACAGACCTAAAATGAACTCTCCAAAAATTAATCTGGAATAAAAAAGACCCCGAATAGCTGCAGCAATCCTGAGAAACAGCAAAGTATGTGGGATATCCATACCAGATATCAAGCTATATTACAAGCCACTGTTCTCAAAACTGCCTGGTACTGGCACAAGAACAGACATATAGATCAATGGTATAGAATAGAGAACCCAGACATTGACCCAAACCAATATGCTCAATTTATATTTGACAAAGGAGGCAAGAACATACAATGGAGTCAAGACAGTCTCTTCAATAAATGGTGTTGGGAAAATTGGACAGATATATGCAAAAAAATGAAACTAGCCCACCAACTTACACCGTATACAAAAATAAACTCAAAATGGATAAAGGACTTAAATGTAAGATGGGAAATAATAAAAATATTAGAGGAATTTAAAGGCAACAAAATCTCAGACATATGCCAAAGCAATTGCTTCACTAATACAGCTCCTAGGGTTGGAAACTAAAAAGATAAACAAATGAGATTACATCAAAATAAAAAGTTCCTTCACAGCAAAAGAAACCAGCAACAAAACAACAAGAAAGCCCACTTCATCGAAGAACATATTTGCCAATGTTATCACCAATAAGGGTTTCATCTGCAACATTTATAGGGAACTCCATACAACTTAGCAAAAGGAAAATAAACAATCCAATAAACAAAATGGGCAAAGGACCTAAACAGACACTTTTCAAAAGAGGACACTCAGAAATCAAAATACATATGAAAACATGCTCAAAGTCACTAATCATTGGAGAGATGCAAATCACTACAACAATGAGGTATCATGTCACACCTGTAAGAATGGCTATCATTAAGATAGAAAAAGGAACACTTCTGCACTGTTGGTGGGAATGCAGACTGGTGCAGCCATTATGGAAGACAGTATGGAGTTTCCTTATACTGTCAAAAATTTTCCTCAGGACTTTTGAAAATGGCAAGTGGCAGGAAGGCAGGGAGGGAGAGAGTGTGAAAGAGCCAGGGTGTAATAGAGGAGTGTGTGGATGTGTATTGTGTGTGTGTGTATGAGTGAGGGACAGTTAGATTCCACAGGTCTGGTAAGGAGCTACCAAACTGGGCAGTATTAGATGGTGGAGCCCCACTCCCAGCGCGGACACTCCAGGGCGGCCAGTGCAGGCACAGAGACCATGCCATCTTGAGAAACAAAGCTGCTTGTGACAAGGATCCTGACCTCAGCGCCACCCAGTCTGGTCTGAGATGCAAACCAGGACCCTGCAGGCACTGGGGACAGAGACCTGCGACCACAGCTACGGACCCATGGACACCAAGAATCCAGACATCCCACTGGCGGCAGATCTCTGTGAGTAACAGAGCTGATCCCCCTCCCCACAGGCTGGCAGGCTGCACCAGAGTATTGCATAGCCCCACACCCCCTCGGCCGCAGCACTGTGACAGTATCTTGAGCTGGGGAAAGCGCTAACTTTGGGAATCTCTTCCCCGTGGCAGCACGGGCTTTGAGCCTAGGAGTGCACAACTCTGGGTGTCTGTTCCCCAATGCGCGGGTCTGTGGGAATTTGAGCCTGGGAACTCAAATTTGAGCTTAGGAACTCATGGAAACTGGGAGTCTGTTCCCCCCAATGCGGGGCTAAAGAAATTTGTGCCTAGGAATGCAGCAACACTGAGAAGCCGGATTCCTGAAGCACAGGGCTTTGAGCCTAGGAATGCATGACTCTGGGTGTCTTTTCCCCAACGCACGGGGCTTCAGGAATTTGAGCCTGGGAACTGGTGAACTCTGGAAGTCTGCTCCCCACAGCACGGGCCCTGGGAACCCTATTCTCTGGGCAGGAGGTAGCACCAAGCACCAGTGACTTGACTCTGTTTCTCACCCTTGTGCCTGGGATTCCTGACTCCCAGTGCATTCACACCAAGAGCCAGTGGCTCCAATTCTTGGTGCATGTGCACATAGGAACCCTGATTCTCAATATGAGGCTGCGCAAAGCAACAGAGACGCCAATATTGGATTTTTGGGGAACTCTTGATTCCTGGCACTTGCTAGAGGGTTCTGATTTTCAACACACTCCAGGGGGATCTCTGTTTCAGCTTGATGCAGGCCAGGTCCCTGGTTCCAAGTGCACACAAAAGACCACACTGAGCGCTGGCAACACTGAATTTGAGTGAGCCTGGTTCCAATCAATTGACAACAACCAAACATCTTAGTGTCAGAGCTCTTCAGTGACACTAGGGTGGTGAGAAGCTTCCACTGCACACAGCCCAGGCCCACACAATTCCATGTTTGAAACTGCTGGAGACAGTCAGAATGGGTAGACAACACAATCCCCAGAGGAAAGAAAATGAGGAGTCGCCAACAAAGGAAATTAGTGAAATTGAAGTATGCAATATGATGGAAAAAGAATTCAGAGTAATAGTTATACAATTCATTCACTGGATGGATGAGAAAATCAACAACCTATGCAAGAATCAAGAAGAAATGAAAAGTGATATAGCTTCAATCAAAAACACCATGGAAGGTTTCAACAGCAGACTAGAAGAAGCAGAGGACCGAATTAGTGAGTTAGAAGATAAGGTAGAGAAACAAGCTAAATCTGAACAGCAACTGGAGAAAAAAAATTAAAAAGCAGGAGGAGAGCCTAAGGGAGCCTTGGGGCAACATACACATAATAGGGCTGCAAGAAGGACAAGAAGAGCAACAAGGATTAGAACACCTATTTGAAGAAATAATGACAGAAAATTTCCCAGAAATGGTGAAGAAAAAAGTTACACAAGTACAGAGAGTCCCAAGCAAGAAAACTCCAAAATACCTACACCAACACATATCATAATAACGTTGTCAAATGTATAAGACAAAGAGAGAATCTTAAAGACTGCAAGAGAGAGACATAATTACATACAAAGGATCCCCCATTATATTATCAAATGATTTCTCAACAGAAACACATCAAGCTAGAAGGGAATGGAAGGAGGTATACAAAGCATTACAAAGCAAAGGACTGAATCCAAGAATACTCTATCCAGCAAGACTATCAATCAAAATTGAAGGGGAAATAAGATCTTCGCTGACAAAAAAAAGGCTAAAGGAGTTTATCACTACAAGCCAGCAATGCAATAAATCCTAAAGGGAATGCTGTAAAAAGAAGAAATAGAAATGTAAGAAAGAACACAGACACAAAATAGAAATGACCTCAAACAAGTACCTTTCAATAATAACTTTAAACATAAATGGACTAAATGCTGCAATCAAAAGACATCAAGTGGCAGAATGGATAAAAAGACATGCCCTATATATATGCTGTCTACAAGAGACCCACCTCAGAACAAGAGACTCACACAGACTGAAAGTGAAGGGATGGAAAAATATCTTTCAGGCAAATGGAAAGGCAAAAAAAGTTGGGGTAGCAATACTTATATCTGACAAAATAGATCTCAAAGTGAAGACCATAACAAGAGATAAGGAAGGCCACTTCATAATACTAAAAGGATCAATAAAACAATAGGATATAACCCTGATAAACATATATGCACCCAATACAGGAGCACCTAAATACATACAAAAAATTCCAGGAAGATATCAAGAGAGAGATCGACAACAATACAATCATAGTAGGAGACTTAAACACACCACTGACATCACCGGATAAATCCTCTGGACAAAAAATCAGCAAAGAAACAGCAATCCTAAATGACTAACTAGATCAGATTGACTTAATTGACATCTTCAGAACATTTCACCCCAAAGCCACGGAATATACATTCTTCTCCAGTGCACATGGGACATTTTAAAAAATAGACCACATATTGGGTCACAAGCAAAGTCTCCCTAAATTCAAGAAGATTGAAATTATATCAAGCATCCTCTCAGATCACAATGGCATAATATTAGAAATAAACTACAACAAAAACAATCCAAAAAAACCCAAATACTTGGAAGCTGAATAGCATGCTACTAAATAATGATTGGGTTACCAATGAGATCAAAGAAGAAATTAAAAGCACTCTGGAAACTAATGACAATAAAAGCACAACAATCCAAATTCTATGGGGCACAATGAAAGCAGTCCTGAGAGGGAAGTTTATAGCTCCACAGGCCTACCTCAAAAACAAAAGAAAAAATGATAGTAAATCATCTAACTCTACAACTCGAAGAATTAGAAGGAGGGCAACATAGAAGGCCCAGAGTGAGCATAAGGAAGAAGATAATAAAAATCAGAGCAGAAATAAATGGCATAGAGCTCAAAAACAATACAGAAGATCAATGAAACCAAGCGCTGGTTCTTTGAAAGGATAAATAAGATTGATGAACCGCTAGCCAGGCTCACCAAAAACCAAAGAGAGAGGACACAAATAAACAAAATCAGAAATGAAAAAGGAGAAATAACAACAGACCCCTCACAACTTCAAAGAATTGTTAAAAAATACTGTGAACAACTCTACTCCAACAAACTAGACAACCTGGAGGAAATGGATACATTCCTAGAAAAATACAATGTTCCAAAACTCAATCAGGAAGATTCTAAAAATCTCAAGAGGACAATAACTATGGAAGAAATTGAAGCAGTCATCAAAAAGCTTCCAGCAAACAAAAGCCCAGGGCCAGATGGCTTCACAGGGGAGTTTTACCAAACATTCAAGGAAGAACTAAAATCTATCCTCCTCAGACTATTCCAAAAAATTCAAGAAGAAGGAACTCTTCCCAACTCATTCTATAAAGCCAGGATCACCCTAATACCAAAAGCAGATAAAGACAACACAATGAAAGAAAATTATAGACCAATATCCTTCATGAATATAGATGCCAAAGTACTCAACAAAATTCTAGCAAATCGGACCCAGCAATACATCAGAAAGATCATACACCATTACCAAGTAGGATTTATCCCAGGGATGCAAGGATGGAACAATATCCGCATATCAATAAATGTGATACATCACATAAACAAGTTGAGAGATAAAAATCACATAGTCATGTCAATTGATTCAGAAAAAGCATTTGACAAAATCCAAACACCCTTTCTTGATAAAAACTCTCAGTAAGGTGGGAATAGCAGGATCATTCCTTAACATAATAAAAGCCATATATGACAAACCCACAGCCAACATCATACTCAATGGACATAAACTAAAATAATTTCCCCTAAGAACAGGAACAAGACAGGGATGCCCCTTTTCACCACTCCTGTTCAACACAGTACTGGAAGTACTAGCCATTGCGATCAGACAAGAAGAAGAAATAAAAGGCATCTAAATTGGAAAAGAAGAAGTAAAACTGTCCTTATTTGCAGATGACATGATATTGTACATAGAAAGCCCCAAAGACTTCATCAAAAAACTACTAGACCTAATAAATGAATCCAGCAATATAGCAGGATACAAAGTTAACACACAGAAATCTATGGCCTTTTTATACACCAATTATGAACTCACAGAAAGAGAAACAAAAATACTCCAATAATTCCATTTACCATTGTACCAAAAAAACTAAGATACCTAGGAATAAGCTTAACTAAGGACATAAAAGACTTTTATTTGGAAAACTACAGGACATTTAAAAAAGACATAGAGGAAGACATAAACAAATGGAAGAACATCCCATGTTCATGGATTGGTAGAATCAACATCATTAAAATGTGCATACTACCCAAAGCAATATACAGATTCAATGCAATTCCCATTAATTAAAATGCCAAAGGCATCTGAGTATAATCAATGGACACAAGTATGAGGGGGTAGGGGAGGAGGGGGGAAAGTCAAGGGAAAATGGAAACCTATCTAACACTCATTGTAATACTTTAAGCAATAAAACAAAATTTAAAAAAATAAAGTACAACTAGCATATATCAAAGATCTAGAACAAACTCTCCAAAAAATTATCTGGATTAAAAAAAGATCTTGAATAGCCACAGAAATTCTGAGAAAGAGGAACAAAGTTGGAGGGATCACAATGCCAGATATCAAGCTATATTACGAAGCCATGGTTCTTAAAACTGCATGGTCCTGGCACAAGAACAGACCAATGGAACAGAACAGAGCATCCAGAAATTGATACATGCCATTATGTTCAATTAATATTTGACAAAGCAGTCAAGAGCATACAATGGAGTCAAGATTGTCTCTTCAATAAGTGGTGCTGGGAAATTTGGTCAGATACATGCAAAAAAATGAAACTAGACCACTAACTTACACCATACACAAAAACAAACTCAAAATGGCTAAAGGATGTAAATATCAGATGGGAAACGATAAAAATCCCACAAGACTCCATAGGCAGCAAAATAGCAGACATATGTCATAGCAATGTCTTTACAGACAGTTCCAAAGGCAATGGAGATTGAGGAGAAAATAAACAAATGGGACTACATCAAAATAAAAAGCTTCTGCACGGCAAAAGAAACCATCAACAAAACAACAAGAAAGCCCACTGCATGGGAGAACATATTCACCAATGATATTTCTGATAAGGTTTTAATCTCCAAAATTTACAGAGAACTCATACAACTTACCAAAAGGAAAATAAACGATCCAATAAAAAAATGGGCAAAGGTTTTAAATAGACACTTTTTGAGAGGACATACAGAAGATCCAGAGACATATGAAAACATGCTCAAAGTCACTAAACATCTGAGAGATGCAATCAAGACAAAAATGAGATACCATCTCACACATTTCAGAATGGCTACCATCAATAAATCAACAAACCACAAGTACTGGCGAGGATGTGGAGAAAAAGGAACCCTCTTGCACTGCTGGTGGAAATGCGGACTGGTGCAGCCACTGTGGAAGACAGTATGGAGTTTCCTCAGAAAACTAAAAATGGAACTCCCATTTCACTCAGTAATCCCACTTCTAGAAATATATCCCAAGAAAACCAGAAATACCAATCAGAAAGGATATATGCACCCCTATGTTCAGAGCAGCATAATTTACCATAGCTAAGATTTGGAAACAGCCTAAGTGCCCATCAGCAGATGAATGGATTAAAAAACTGTGATATATCTACGTAATGGAATACTATGCCACTATAAAAAAGAAGGAACTTTTACCATTTGCAACAGCATGGATGGAACTGGAGAGCATTATGCTTAGTGAAATAAGCCTATCAGAGAAAGATAAATATCACATGATCTCACTCATATGTGGGATATAATGATCAATGTAATTTTATGAACAAGAATAGATCCAGAGACAAATGGTGGGGGTGGGGTTTGTGGTTAGAGAACAACCAAAGGACTTGTATGTATGCACATTAGCATAACAAATGGATACAGACACTGGAGCGGTGGGGCTTGCTCAGGGTGGGAATGGCTGGTGGGGGGTTGAGGGGGAATGTCAATTAGGGAAAAAGGAGACATGCAAAACTTTAGACAATAAAAAAAAGAATGGTTTTAAAAAGCATCAGTGTCAATTTCCTAATTTTGATTATTGTACTGTGATTATGGAAGAAAATGTTTTTGCTTTTAGTAAAGGAACCTTATAAATCAACCAACTTTTCTGAGTGAAATTCCAACTGTTCAGAAAAAAGATAGGCTCCTAAAACAAATAGAGTAAATGTTATCAATTGCAGAATCTGCAAGAATGCACAGGATTTCTTTGTTCAATTCTTGCAACTTTTCTGTAAGTTTGATATTATTTCAAAACTAGGGGCCTGGTGCATAAAAATTTGTGCATTCAGGGGGGTCCCTCAGCCTGGCCTGTGCCCTCTCGCAGTCTGGGACCTCTTAGGGGATGTCCACTTGCTGGCGTGCCTGGCCAGCCTGGGTGAGGGGCTGATGGCTGTTTGCAGGCTGGCCAAGCCCAATAGTGGGTACCCTCACCCCATGGGGATGTGGCTAGCTTGGGTGAGGAGCTGCGGGCCGTTTTCAGGCTGCCCACAGCCTCTATGGGGTTCGGGTCCCTACTGGGGTGCCTGGGTGAGGGGCTAAGGGCCATTTTCAGGGTGCTCACAGTTCCTTCAGGGTTCGGGTCCCTACTGGGGTACCTGGCCAGCCTGGGTGAGGGGCTGAGGGCCGTTTTCAGGCTGCCCACAGCTCCCATTGATCCAACATCCCAGAGAGGCTGGCTGGAATCAGGTGTCTGGGGTTTATTTATCTTCTATAATTAAAACTTTGTTGCCTTAAGCTGAGGCCTAGGCAGGCAATGAAGCCTTCTGTTTGCTTCAGCTCCATGGCTTCTATAATTGAAACATTGTTGCTGTGAGCGGAGGCCCAGCTGGCCTAGGCAGGCAGTTGCAATGGAAGCCTCCTATTTGCTCTAGTGCTGTGGCTGCCAGCCTCCATCTTGGTTGGGTTAATTTGCATATAGCCACTCTGATGGCTGGGGGCGTGGCTTGGCTGGGGGTGTGGCTTAGGTGTCTCAGAGTGATGGTTAATTTGCATATTACTCTTTTATTAGAGTAGATAAAAAGTCATATTAACAAAGAGCAAGTTTGTATTCTGCCTCCTCCAATAAGTGCTCTGTGATTTTTGGACAAGTTACTTTATCTCTTGGTGCTTCTGTGTCTGTCACATGAGAATGAAATTACAACCATGTTATGAGGAATAATTAATACATGTAACATTCTTAAACTAAGCCTGGGAAACAGAAAGAGCACTATAAATTTTACTTGAAAATTTGTGTCATTTTTCTCCTCTAAGAAATGTTCTTTTCTTTTTTTCTTAAAATTCCCTCTTCTTCCTTATTATTGATTTCTCTTCCTAGAATTCCTAATAGACAGACATTAGTATTTCTGTTTCTGCTTTTCACATGTCACTTTCTTATACATCTTAATTCTTTTGTACAGAGTTTTAAGAGAAACTCTAAGCTTGATTTTTCCATTCTTTAGTTTCCCTTCCACTGTCTCCTTTCTACTATTCAGCCAAGCTATTGAATTATTTAATTCATGTGTTTAATATCCAAGAAAGCAGATTGTGTTTTTTTAGTTTAGTTTGGTTTTTGAAAACTTTTTCTTTTCTTATATTTCAGGGACTAGGATTGAAGTAGGGTGGAAGATGTAGAGGCCTAATTGGGTTTTAAGGACTTTGTTCCAAATTCTTGAGGACCCGCCACTTTTCTTCTGGGATCCTTAAAGCACTTTAGGATCCTTGAAGCACTTTAGCATCCTTATAATAAATCTCACATTTCACTTGTTACTTCTTTTTTTAAAAAATATATTTTTATTGATTTCGGAGAGGAAGGAGGAGAGAGAGAGAGAGAGAGAGAGAGAGAGAATGATGAGAGAGAATGATAAGAGAGAATGATGAGAGAGAATGATGAGAAAGAATGATGAGAGAGAATGATGAGAGAGAATCATGTATCGGTTGCTTCCTGCATGTCTTCTCCTGGGGATGGAGCTTGCAACCCAGACACATGCCCTGACCAGGAGTTGAACCTCGACCTCCTGGTTCATGGGTCGATGTTCAACCACTGGCTGGCCTCACTTGTTAGTTTGTAATTTAAATGGTCTCATGCAAGTTTCTTGTACACAGTATCTTGTTCTATAACATAAAAGTTTGTTTTGAATAAACTTTTTGTTTTAGAATAGTTTAAATTTACAAAAATGTTACCAAAGTAGTTCAGAGTTCTCAAATAATGAGCACAGCTTCCCTATTTGTTAACATCTTGCATTACTGTTGAACATTTGTCATAACTAATGAACCAATACTAATACATTGTTATTAAATAAAGTCCATATTCCTTAGTTTATATTTAGAATCCTTCTCCCATTCAGGATACCATATTACATTTAGTCATCCTGTATCTTTATACTCCTCAAGACTGTGACAGTTTTCAGAGTTTTCTTATTTTTGATGTCCCTAACAATTTTGGGAAATACTGGTCAGTTGTTTTATAGAATGTCCTGAAGTTGGCGTTTTTTTCCTAGCTCGACTGGAATCTGTATTTGGGGGGCGGGGGGAAGACCACATTAAGTGCCACTCTTAAAATATCATATTAAAAATACATGCTGTCAACATAACATCACTGATTCTAACCTTGAACACCTAGCTGAGGGAGTGTTTCCAGGTCTCTCACTGCAGTCACTTTAAACCCCTGGAAGGAAGACTAGCATAGCTAGTCTTAATTTAAACATTCCCCAACACTAAGGATGGGGAATGTTTCACCTCCTGGAGAGAGGATCCATCAGATAATTTAGAATCCTTCCATCTGGGAGAGTTTTTGATTCTCCTTCTTATTTATTTATTCAACTATTTATTTATTTATTTATTTATTTATTTATTTATTTATTTATCCAACCATTTATTTTTATAAGGATGGACTCATGGATATATATTTTATAACTGGGTTATAATTCAATGAATAATACTATGCATTAAGATTCACTATTTGTGCTGGGATGTTCTATGGATTTGGGCAAATGCACAGTGTCATGTATCCACTACTATAGTAACATACAGAATAGTTATCTACCTATCATCTATCTATCTAACATCTATTGCTTAAATTACTCTAGCTTTGACATTGTTAATTCTCTCAGTTGGCTCCCATGTTTCTTTGACATAATCCCATAATTTTATTTTTTGAGCACTTCCTTTCCTTTTTGGTATTATAAGATATTCCAAGCGGATCTTGTATATCCTGTGCCCAACTCTGGAATTAGCCATTTTCCCAAGGAACTCTGGTTCCTTTCACTATAGAAACCAAGATCTCGGCACAGGGAGTGATCATTTTTCCTGGGATGTCACTAATTCTAGACCCTCTCAGCAAAGAGAGCTACAAATTATATCCTATATAATAAAGAGGCAATATGCAAATTAACCCTCATGCCCTCACAAGATGGCTGCCTACAACCAAGCCTGAAGGGAGGTGAGGGATGACCCAAATGACTGAACAAGCAGGCTGCATGGGGAGACCAAGCCAGCAGGGGGGTTAGTGAGGGACGACCAAATGACTGAACAGCAGGCTGCATGGGGAGACCAAGCCAGCAGGGGGGTTAGTGAGGGACAACCAAATGACTGAACAGCAGGCTGCGTGGGGCGACTAGGGTGGCGGAGGGCCATGAGGGGCAATCAGGCTGTTGGGGAGGCAGTTGGGGGTGACAAGGCCAGCAGAGTGGGGGAGTTGGGGGTGACCAGGCTGGAAGGGGGGCAGTAAGAGGTGACCAGGCTGGTGGTGGGGCAGTTAGGGG
>PVJC01039678.1:0-16141 GCA_004026665.1 Murina feae | reverse complement strand
GACTGTCAGCTGATTTCTCAACAGAAACTTTGCAGGCCAGAAGGGAGTGGCAAGAAATATTCAAAGTGATGAATAGCAAGAACCTACAGCCAAAATTACTTTACCCAGTAAAGCTATCATTCAGAATTGAGGGTCGGATAAAGAGCTTCACAGACAAGAAAAAGCTAAAAGAGTTCATCACCACCCAACCAGTATTATATGAAATGCTGAAAGGTATCCTTTGAGAAGGAAAAGAAGAAAAAGGAAAGTAAAAATTATGAACAACAAATACATATCTATCAACAAGTGAATCTAAGAATCAAGTGAATAAAAAATCTGGTGGACAGAATAAACTGGTGAGCAGAATAGAATCAGAGGCATAGAAAGGGAGTGGACTGACAATTTTCCGGGGTTAAGGGTGTTGGGGGTGCGTGAAGAGAATGTACAATAATCGTACACCTATGAATGAGGACAGTGTGGGGGCAAGGACAGAAGGTGGGGTGGGAACTTGGAAGAGGGGAGCTATGGGAGAAAAAAGAACAACTGTAATAATCTGAACAATAAAGATAAATAAAAAATAAAAAAAAATGAAGATAGTGTAAAGAGTCTCTGGGACAACTTTAAGCATACCAACATCAGAATTAAGAGGGTTCCTGAAGAAGAGAAAGAGCAAGATATTGAAAACCTATTTGAAGAAATCATGACAGAAAACTTCCCCCACCTGGTGAAAGAAAAGACTTCCAAGTCCAGGAAGCGCAGAGAACCCCAAACAAAAGGAAGCAAAGGAGGACCACACCAAGACATATCATAATTAAAATGTCAAGAGCAAAAGACAAGGAGAGAATCTTAAAAGCTGCAAGAGAAAAGCAGTTAGCTACCTACAAGGGGGCACCCATACGACTGTCAGCTGATTTCTCAACAGAAACTTTGCATGCCAGAAGGGAGTGGCAGGAAAATAAATAGCAAGAACCTACAGCCAAAATTACTTTACCCAGCAAAGCTATCATTCAGAATTGAAGGTCAGACAAAGAGCTTCACAGACAAGAAAAAGCTAAAAGAGTTCGTCACCACCCAAGCAGTATTATATGAAATGCCAAAAGGTGTCCTTTGAGAAGAGGAAGAAGAAAAAGGAAAGTAAAAATTATGAACAGCAAATACATATCTATCAACAAGTGAATCTAAGAATCAAGTGAATAAAAAATCTGATGAGCAGAATAAACTGTTCAATAGAATAGAATCAGAGGCATAGAAAGGGAGTGGACTGACAATTTTCTGGGGTTAAGGGTGTTGGGGGTGCGTGAAAAGAATGGACAATAATCGTACACCTATGGATGAGGACAGTGGGGAGGGGGCAAGGACAGAAGGTGGGGTGGGAACTGGGAGGAGGAGAGCTATGGGGGAAAAAAGAGACACAACTGTAATAATCTGAACAATGAAGATAAATAAAACAAAAACAATAAAAGAAGATAAATAAATCCCAGATACCTGCTTCCAGCCAGCCTTGCTGGGATCTTGGGTCACTGCGGGCCATGGCTAGCCTGCAAACGGCCATCAGCCCCTCACCCAGGATGGCCACACCCTCATGGAGTGAGGGTTCCTGCTGGGGGGCTTGGCCAGCCTGCAAGCAGCCATCAGCTC
Organism: Murina feae; assembly: GCA_004026665.1. Lineage (NCBI taxonomy): Eukaryota > Metazoa > Chordata > Mammalia > Chiroptera > Vespertilionidae > Murina > Murina feae. The sequence goes on along the minus strand of PVJC01039678.1, from coordinate 14,524 downwards.
CTCACCCAGACTGGCCAGGCACCCCAAGGGAGACCCCTACCCTGAAAGCTGTGGCCAGCCTACAAACAGCCATTAGCCCCTCACCCAGGCTGGGTCAGTAGGAACCCCACCCTGATCTGGGACACCCTTCTGGAAAAACCAGCCAGCCCCCACCCATGCACCAAGCCTCTATCCTATATATCCTATGTAATAAAAGGGTAATATGTAAATTGACCCTAACAGCAGAACGACTGGGAATGACTGGTCACTATGACACACACTGACCACCAGGGGGCAGACACTCAATTTGGGAGCTTCCCCCTGGTGGCCAGTGTGCTCCCACTTGTGGCTCTGTTCAGCCACAAGCCAAGCTGCCAGCTGCCAGTATAGTGGTGGTGGTGGGATCCTCTCCCGCCTCTTCATCAGCAATAAGGATTTCTGACTGCAGCTTAGTCCTGCTCTCCACTGGCAAGTGGACATCCCCTGAGAGGTCCCAGACTGCGAGAGAGCACAGGCCAGGATGAGGGACCCCCCAGAGTGCACAAAAATTTGTGCACCGGGCCTCTAGCCTATATATATAGAAGCCAAGCAACCGGAATGATTTGAATGACAAGTCACTATGATGCGCACTGTGGTTGGCCAACTGGCATGATCAGGAGGCGGCCCCTCCCCGCCCCTGGCTGGCCCCGGCCGGATCAGGGTCAGAGTTAGCTGGCCAACTCCTGCAGCCCCTCCCAGAAGCTGGCCCTGCCTTGACCGCCCACCCACACCTCATCTGGCCAACTGCTCGCTGCCCCTTCCCTCCACCGGCCCCTACCGGGGTGAACTACCTGACCCCACCCATGTATGAATTCGTGCACCAGGTCTCTAGTTTTATTTATTTTTTAGAAATGTGTTAATTTTGTTTAGGTTATCAATTTTGTTTGCAATACTCATTCATAAGATTTTCTTGTAATTTTATTTGGTTTCCTATTTTCATTTTTGCTCTTTAAAGAAAATGTTTTTATTGATTTTACAGAGAGCAGAAGAGAAAGGGAGAGAAACAGTAATCAGTTGCTTCCCACATGTGTCCTGACTGGGAATAGCACCCGTGACCTTTTGGTGTACTGGATGATGCTTAACCAACTGAGCCATAAGTCAGGACTCAAATTTTCTCTTTTGTATCTGCTTTATCAGAGGTTTATATAATTTTCTGAATGTTGATCATTTTAAATAACCTCTTTCTTGGTATTCTTACCCTTTTCTCTTATTTATCCTAATTCTCTTGGTTTCCACTCTTTATGTTTATAATTGTATTATGTTTGTTTAAGTGTGCTGTGTACCCCTTTTGAATTGAGAATTTAGTTTTTATTGTTATTCATTTCCACATGTGTTATAATTTAGGTGTTCTTTAAGTCAGAGGTCTTATGTTTATGTTATTGTTTCTAAAGCTATTGCATTGTAGTCAGACATTTATAAGAAACTTCCAAACTATTTTCCAAAGTGGCTGTTAAATTTTGCATTCCCACCAGCAATGTATGAGAGCTCCTGTTGGTCCACATTTTCTTCAGTACTTGGTGGTGTCAGTGTTCTGGATTTCAGTGATTTTAATAGTTGTGCAGTGATATCTCATTGTTTTAATTTGTGTTATCTGACAATTCATGATGTGGAGCATCTTTTTTTTATGGGCACCCTGGGTTCCTGTGATCTCCCAGGACAGAAATCAAAGGAAACCACCAGACCCCAATGCAGGCAAAGTAAAAAGATTTCTGAGAATTAATTGGTGTCTAAAAACAATTGATTTTTGGATATTGATTTTGTATTGTGCTACATTAAATCTAGTAGTTTTTTCATGGAGTCTTTAGGGTTTTCAATGTACAACATCATGTTTTCTGTAAATAATGAGAGTTTTACTTCCTCCTTCCTCCTTTGGATGCCTTTTATTTCTTCTGCTTGTCTGATCGCTGTGGCTAGGACTTCCAGTACTATCTAATCTAATAAAAAAGTAATATGCAAATTAATCATCACTCCGAGACACCTAAGCCACGCCCACCAGCCAAGCCAAGCCCACCAGTCAAGCCAAGCCCACCAGCCAATCAGAGCGGCTGTATTCAAATTAACCCAGCCAAGATGGTGGCCAGCAGCCATGGAGCTAGAGCAAACAGGAGGCTTCCATTGCACCAGCAATGGAGTTCAAACTGCCTGCCTAGGCCGATGGGCCTCTGCTCAAGGCAACAATGTTTCAATGATAGAAGCCGCAGAGCTGAAACAAACAGGAGGCTTCATTGCCTGACTAGGCCTCCGCTCAAGGCAACAAAGCTTCAATTATAGAAGGTAAATAAACCCCAAAAACCTGATTCCAGCCAGCCTCGCTGGGACTTTGGGTCAATGGGAGCTGTGGGCAGCCTGAAAACGGCCCTCAGCCTCTCACCCAGGCTGGCCAGGTACGCCAGAAGGTGAACATCCCCCAACGGGTCCCAGACTGCAAGAGGGCACAGGCCAGGCTGAGAGACACCCCCCGCCAAAAGCACAAATTTTTGTGCACCAGGCCTCTAGTGTTGAATAAAAGTGGTGAAAGCCGACATCCCTGTCTTGTTTCTGTTCTTAGGAGAAATGGTTTTAGTTTTTGCCCATTGAGTATGATGATGTCTGTAGGTTTATCAAGTATGACTTCTATTATATATGTTGAGATATTATCTCTCTATTCCAACATTGCTGAAAGTTTTTATCAAGAAAGGATGTTGGATATTGTTGAATGCTTTTTCTGAATCAATTGATATGATCATGCGATTTTGGCCTTGCACTCTGTTTATGTGATGTTTCACATTTATTGATTTTCCAATATTATACAAGCCTTGTATCTGCAGTATAAATCCCACTTGGTCATGGTATATGATATTTTCAATGTGTTGCTGAATCTGATTTGCTAATATTTTGTTGAAGATTTTAGCAACTATATTCGTTAGGATTATTGGCCAGTAATTCTCTTTCTTTGTAATGTCTTTATTTGGTTTGGAAATTATGATAGCTGACCTCATAAATAAAAGCTTGCAAGTGTCCTTTCTCTTTAATTTTTTTTCAATAGTGTGAAGAATACAGGTGTTAGTTCTTCTTTGAATGTTTGGTAAAACTCCCTTGTGAAGCCATCCAGACCAAGGCTTTTGCTTGCTGGGAGTTTTTCATTTTTTTAAATTACTGCTTCTATTTCATCAGTTGTTATTGACCTATTCAGCTTTTCTGTTTCTTCCTGATTCAGTTTTGGGAGATTGTATTTTTTTAGGAAGTTGTTCATTTTATCCACACTGTCCAGCTTGTTGGCATATAGTTTTCATATTATTTTCTTATAATTCTTTGTATTTCTGTGGTCAGTGATTACTTTTCCACTTTTTTTCATGATTTTATTTATTTGGGTCCTCTATGTTTCTTAATGAGTGTAGCTTATGGTTCATCAATTTTGTTTATCTTGTCAAAGAACCAGGTCTTAGTTTCATTGATTTTTGTGTTGTATTTTTTTAGTCTGTATGTCACTTATTTCTGCTCTAATATTTATTACTAGAGGACTGGTGCACAAATTCGTGCATGGGTAGGGTCCAACTGGCCCACCCTAATGGGGGCTGATTGGTGTGTGGGAGGGGCAGCAAGAGGTTGGGAGGGAGGCCGACCAGGGCTCCAATCAGACTGGTTGGCTGGTTGGCCACTGCAGTGTGCATCATAATGACCAATCATTCCTGCTGTTCCAGTTGTTCCATAGTTCGGGTCGCTCAGCTTTTATATATATAGATTTCCTTCCTTCTACTTTCTCTGGACTTTTCTTGTTTTCCTCTTTCTAGTTCTTTAAGTTGTAGGGTTAACTATTATTAACTTATTACTTTTTTATTAATTTTTTCTTGTTTTTTGAGGTAGGCATGTATTACTATGAACTTCCCTCTTTGGACTGTTTCCACTGTGTCTCAGAGATTTGGGGTTGTTGTTTGTTCATTTTCATTTGTTTCCAGGAACTTTTTATTTCTTTCTTGATCTCACTGGTGAACCATTTAATAATATGCTATTTATTCTTCATGTACTTGAATGTTTTTTGAGTGTTTTTACTGTTTTTCTCTTGCTGCCTTTAAGATTCTTTTTTGTCTTAAATTTCATTTCATTGTTATCTGAGAAGATGCTTGATATAATTTCAGTCGTCTTGGATATGTAGAAACTTGTTTTGTGTCTTAACATGTGGCCGATTTTTATGAATGATCCATGTGCACTTGAGAAGAATGTATATTCTGAAGCTATGGGAAGAAATGTTCTATAAATGTCAAGTAAGTCCATCTGATCCAATGTGTATTCTGTAGCTTTCGGGGGAAATATTCTATAAATATCAATTAAATCCACCTGATCCACTGTTTCCTTGTGAATATTTCATCTTTCCTTGAGATCTATCCAGTCCCCTACTATGACTGTATTGTTGTTGATCTCTCCTTAAAGTCCTCTAGAAGTTCTATATATAATTTAAGGGCTCCTATATTGGGTGCCTAAATGTTTACCTCTTGTTGGGTCAATCACTTTAGTATTGTTTAGTTACCTATGTTGTCTCTTGTGATGGCCTTCAATCTGAAGTCTATTTTTTCAGATATGAGTATTGCTATCCCAGCTTTTTTTTTTTTTCATTCATATAGCTTAGGAAGTTTCTCCATCCCTTCATTCCCATCCTGTGTGTATTTTTTGTTCTGAGGTGGGTCTCTTATAGACATCACATAATTGGGTCATGATTTTATATCCATTCAACTACCCTATTTTTGACTGGGGCATTTATTCCATTTATATTTAAGTTTATTATTGATAGGTACTTATTTATTGGCATTTAAATTCTGTACACCTATATTTCTCTCGCTCAGCAGTCCCTTTAGCATTTCTTGTAGTGTGGGTTTGATGATGATAAACTCCTTCAGTCTTTTTGTTTCTGGGAATTTCACCATTTCTTTTGAATCATAGCCTTGCTATATATAGTAATCTTGGTTTCAGATCCTTGCTTTTCATTATCTTGAGTACTTCATGCCATTCCCTTCTGGTCTGTAGAGTATCTGATGAGAAATCAGTTAACAGTCTTGTGGGATCTCCTTTGTAGGTAACAAATTGCTTTTCTCCTGCTGCCTTTAAGATTCTCTTTTTATCTTTAATTTTTGACATTTCAATTATGATGTGTCTGGGCATGGGCTTGTTTGGGTTCTTCTTGAGTGGGACTTTCTGTGCCTCCTGCACTTGTGTGGCTTTTTCATTCACCAGATTTGGGAAGTTTTCTGCCACTGTTTCTTCAAACACATTCTCCATTCATTGCTCACTTTCTTCTTCTGACGCACCTATCATGTGAATATTACATTTCATGTTGTCCCACAGCTCCCTTAAGCTGACCTTCTGTTTTTTGATTTTTTTCTTTTTGGTTCTCTAATTCCAATATATATATATATATATATATTAGGGGCCTGGTGCACAAAAATTTGTGCACTCAGGGGGTGGAGGGGTCCCACAGCCTGGCCTGTGCCCTCTTGCAATCTGGGACACCTCAGGGGAGGGGATGTTTGCCTGCTGGCATGCCTGACCAGCCTGGGTGAGGGGCTGAGAGCCCTTTTCAGGCTGCCCACAGCCCCTTCAGGGTTGGTGCACTGGGGGGTGGCAGGGCTGGTGAGTACAGACGTGGACATTTCCCACCAGAGGGCCCATGATCACACACACCTGGTGGGCCCCCACCGCTGAGAGGATACACCTGGCGCAGAGCTGGGTGGCGAGCCAGGGCTGGATGCTGGTGCAGGATCCCTCGGTGGGGCCCTGCTGCTGAGCAAACACACCCGGGGTGGAGCCGGGCAGCAGACTGGCTTCGGATTCTCTGCACTGTGCAGCAGACGCTTCCGCACGCCCTTTGGAGGCCCCTGGGGGGCGGATGAAGGTGATGGACCCTGGATGGGTGCTCCTGCATGCCGCTGAGGAGGCCCCCAGGGCAGAGCCAGGCAGCAGACCCAGGACAGGCACTCCTGGATGCCCCAAGGAGGCCCCCAGGGGGAAAAGCCAGGCAGCAGACCCAGGATGGCTGCTCCTGCACACCCCGCAGAGGCCCCTGCACTCCTGCATGCCCCAGGGAGGCCCCCAGGAGGCGGAGTCAGGCAGTAGACCCTGGACAGGTGCTCCTGGAATCCCCACAGAGGCTCCCGGGGGGGCGGAGCCAGGCAGCGGACCCAAGACAGCTGCTCCTGGACACCCCGAGGAGGCCCCCGGGGGAAGGAGCCAGGCAGCGGACCCAGGACGGATACTCCTGCAAGCCCCGTGGAGGACCTGCTCTCCTGCACGCCTGGTGGAGGCCCCCAGGGGGCAGAACCAGGCAGTGGACCCGGGACGGGCGCTCCTGGATGCCCCAAGGAGGCCCCAGGCCGGACCCCCCCTCCTACTGAGCTGACACACCTGGCACAGCTATGCCAGCCGCGGAGGCTCCCAGTGCAGAGCCGCCCTGCCAGCCTCCATCTTGGCTGGGTTAATTTGCATACAGCCACTCTGATTGGCTGGTGGGCATGGCCGTGAGCAGAGGTTCAGCCAGCCTAGGCAGGCAGTTGCAACAGAAGCCTTTGGTTTGCTCTAGCTCCATAGTTGCTGGCCTCCATCTTGGCTGGGTTAATTTGCATACAGACACTCTGATTGGCTGGTGGGCGTGGCTTAGGTGTCTCGGGTAATGGTCAATTTGCATATTACTCTTTTATTATATTAGGTATACATATATATTGATTTCAGAGAGGAAGAGAGGGAGAGACAGACAGAAACATCAATGATGAGAGAGAACCATTTTTCAGCTGCCTCCTACACTCCCTCCACTGGGAATCAAGCCCACAACTCAGGCATGCACCACTGACCAGTATCGAACCTGGGACCCTTCAGTCTGCAGGCCGATGCTCTATCCACTGAGCCAAACTAACTATGGTCCTATCTTTTAATTCACTGACCCAACTCTCAGCTTCCTCTAATCTACTGTGTATTTCTTCCATTGTGTTCTTTATTAGTGCTATGTCATTCTTCATAGTTACTATATCTTTTCTCATGCTGTTGAACATTTTTGCCACTGAACACTTGTTATTCTGAACACTATGTCTGATAAATTTCTTATATAGATTCACTTAGTTCTTCTTCTGGAGAATTCTCTTGTTCTTTCACTTGGGGTTGTTTTTTATCTCCCCATTTTGGCTGCCTCTTTGGTTTTGTGACTATGTATTGGGTAAATCTGTTAAGCCTCCCAAGCTCTAGTTCAGGACAGTGTCAAATGCTCTTTCTATTTATATCAGGTGAACACTCAGAGAAAACAAATCCTCCTTCTAGATATTTCAGGTGTCCATTGGAACAGAGGCATTTCCAGGTTAAGTCTCCTTTAAAAATTTAAATCCTGAGTAGTCTGTCAAACACACTTGGAAAAGAGATCATATATTATTATGAAACAACTAGGGCCCCGGTGCATGAAATTTGTGGACTGGGGTGGGGGGGTTCCTCAGCCCAGCCTGTCCCCTCTCACATATTGTGATTCCCTCATGGGTTGTCCTACTGAGGGCTTAGGCCTGCTCCCTGCTCCCCTTGGGGAGCGGCCCAAGCCACAGTCTGGCCTCCCTTTGTGGGAGGCAACCAGGCTAATCAGGGGAAGCCACCAGCCCCATCAGCCTGCTGCTACAGCCACTGCCAGCCACTGAGCCACCAAGGTGTTTTCACCAACGCGAACTCCAGTCCCTTCACCATGAAAAAATGACAACTTTCTTTAGGCATTTTCAAGATGTGTCTTTCATAGGATATGACATTTCTTTCTTTCTTTCCACCATCATGGGAGCAAGAGTGAATGCCGGAGGCCTTGGGCTCTGCGCCTCCAACCTCATCCCTGGGGCCACGTCCAACTGATCTCTGGGATCTCTCAGAAGCATCAGAAACACCTCCTCCGAGGTGGTATCTGTGACCCCGCAACCTGACAGGCACAGGCAGTGCCAGTTCTGCTCCAGCACCTGGAAGAGCCCCTTGAAGCCAGCTCGGTCAGCGTCCTTGGGGAGGACGTAGCTCAGCATGTGCCTGCTGCGGTCCCTGGGAAATGCTTATGGGATGTAGGTCTGCATCAGGGCCGTTATGCAAGCTGCATCCTGCAGGCTGTCCAACTCCAGAGCAGAAAGCTCCTTCATGTCAGGCATAGGCCTTGGCCATAGGCCTCAGTCAGGCTGAATGGGGCTCCACTGTAACAGAGCTGGCCCTGCTGTGGGACGGCCACGCAGTAACTCAGTGCCTCCGCCTCATCCTTGTGAGGAGGATCATCCGACCTTCTCGGTACTGGAAAAGGATGTCCCAGATGCTGCGCCGGGAGCAGGGGTCCACTCCACTAGTGGGCTCGTCCAGCACCACAGTCTTGAATGTGCCGAGGAAAGCGGCACCGAGGGACAGCCTCCTCCACTGGCCTCCAGACAGGGCACGGGCTGACTGGTGCTGATGCTGAGTCAGCAACCTGCTGCTGGGCGCCCAGATCCACTGCGGTGACTTGATGGATGTGAAGAGCAGCAGGTGCTCCAGGACAGTGAGCCTGTCCAACAGGACATCCCGCTGAGGACATAACTCTCAGCTCCTTTCTGACTGCAGCCAAGTCTGTCTGCAGGTTCCTGCCATCTGTGAGGGCGGCCCCAGAGGTGGGCACACACAGCCCTGTCACCAGTGACCTTCCACTCAGGCTGGGCTGCCCTCACTCGGGAGCGGTGGACCCAGGTGCTTAGTCTGGCAACCCCAAGAGCCGTGGGGATGGCCAGGACTATGGCTTGTGGTCCCCTCCAGGCAGGAGCCAGTCCCTGGGTGGCCCCCACCCCAACAGAGTCATCAGACCAGAAGGCAGGACCTCCCAGAAGTGCTCTGTGCTCCTAGACTGCCCTCCAGGCAGGCTGCAAAGCCTACAAGAACTTGAGTAAAATCAATTATGCAGTTGTCTCTTACTTCCGTGAAGTTTCTATACCCTGCAACAGCTAACACAAATTGTGTCCCGACCTGAGGTGGGCCAAGCTGCTGCATGCCGCCTGGGTCCCAACCTGAGCTGGGCATGGGAAGCAAGAAGCAGCCACGGGGCAGGAGACCTCCCCAAGAGCGGGCAAGCGTTCAAGCCCATGCATTGCCGGGGGTATAAAGTCTCCATTCTTCCTCCCCTAGCACTGCCAAGGACAGGGCCATCAGGGAGGTCTCTCAACCCATGTAAAGCTGTGCTGAGCCATCTGGCAGTTCCCATGGCAGATCAGCGACCAGGCCTCTCCCAAGACCACGCACCAGAAGGGGACATCAGCCCCTACTCCACCAGCAGCAACAGGCACCAGACTCCTTCAGCACAACCAACCAGTTCCATTCCCAAGTGTCCTTGGTTTAGGGAAGACAAAGTTTTTGCTCAGTTTCCCTATTCTACTTGTCCCAGCTTACTGGCCTATCATCCATTCAACTTTTAACATGTTTCTTTATCTTTCTCCATTACACCAAAGCCATACTTTTCAGTTAGTTAGAACTCTTAGACTTAATTTTTACCCAAACAAAAATTTCACTAACTAAACAATTTTAAATAATCAACAAAGATGCATATTTAAACAATAAAGACAGATAACATTCCCCATTAAAACGGTGCATATTACATTTACGTTACAGAATGCCACCAATCGGCCTTAATTCAACACGGCAGGGAGCAGGGCCCTTAATTTATTTGCCCTGCGGAGCTGTAAGCCCCACCCCTGAGATCCCATTCTAGTTCAGTAAGCAAGCATTTCCTTTTGTGATTGGCAAATTCAGAGGGAGGGGCAGCTCCCATCATTTCAAGATGGTCGTCCCCATGAGAGCCACGTGCCGGCAGAGCAGCTGCCCAAACCCCTTTTCAGATATAAGAGATAACTTGCTTATATTACATGACTTAACAAGACAAAACTCAGACAACAAACATTAAAACAGCACATTTTTAACTTTTATACTGTAGATACTAGGGAAAAATTTAGATAAAAACTTTTATCTTTCAAGAAGATGGCAAGCCTGAGGAATTTAAAAGGCAAATTAACCACATTCCTGGCCTGAGCCAAAAAGCCATTTTCTGGCAAAATAAACTGCTAGCTCAAACAAACAAACATACATTGTCCTGACCCCATGATGATCGGTGACTAGAGACAGACAAGGGAAGGGATGACCTACTTTCACAGATTCTCACTCAGATGCCTGCCTGGCCACATCCCTTGGGAGCTTAGATATGTCTTAGCTAAGGTGCACCCATATAAATCCTGGGCCTGGTCACCTCCATGTGGGGGTGAGTCATCGTTATGCCTTATGACAAATCTCGGAAACACAGGTTGGGGCCCACTCGGACTCCATAACCAAGGTCATGGAGCCACACAAAGGAGAGGAGAGGGCAGGTCCCCTCCCTCCACACTCACACACTTTCACTCGATATTCACTCAGAGTTTAAAATACATTTTACCCCACTCCTAATTCCTGACCTGAGGAGCCCGCTCCTATTGGATACTCACTCAGAATGAGTACATCTACTCAATTCCTGACCTGAGCGAGGGGTTGATCACATCCCTCCTTCTACTCACTTGGAATAGGCTGATTAGCTGATGGGCCCCTACCTTACTGATTCTGTCGACAGGTCCAGAAGTGTTTGTCCACTCTCTTCAGGTTCCAGCCGGGTCCTGGGTTGAGGGCCCAGGAGCGCTGGGAGGTCCCCCATTTAATTCTGCTAAAATCAACAGGGCACCTTCAGAGGCTTGTCCTGCACCCCTGGGGCCAAAACCCCATCCTCTAACCAGAGGCAAGAGCCAGCATTCGATTAGTTTCCTGGTCAGGGAACCAAAATGTTGCAGAAAGACCAAAAAACTAAGCAACGCTTTGAAGAAGTAGAGAAGTCACAGTTTTAATAACACATGCGGGCTCTGGGATTTTGTCCCAAATCCAGAGCAGGGGTTGCACACAAGAACCTTGCTTATAACTGCTCCTCAAGTTCATTGATTTTTGCAAATATATTTCCTCCCCCCAAGGCCCTGAAGGGAGTATTCTGTTCATCTACCCTTTCCCCAGGTGTCCTTAGATTCCGGGCTCAAACAAAGCCCCCTGTCCTACTGCAGGACAGGGCTTTGTTTGGTTTTATGGCCTAACATTCCTTACAAAACTAGCTTCCTCCTCACCTTCCCATTCTCCTGCCATTCCCTAGCTTGTCGTGCATTCTTTCCAAAAATTGGGACTTTTTAAAAACGTTGCAGGATGCAGGACAAATTGTTAAAAATCAGGACGTCTGGTCACCTTAGTTATGTGGGCACCTTTCCCAGTTCTGTTATTCTGGTGAGCCCAGCCTGGGGTTTAAACCGCAGAGTTTGCAGGGGCAACCTCCCACAGCTCAGATATCTCTTCAGAACTTCAGGTGCTACCTGTGGGAGCCCAGCCAGCCCTCTCAAGCCTCCACACTTCCCACCAGTCTTAATGTGGCCTCTTATTTACATCCTGGATTATAAGGGTTCTCTCCAGCTAGTCTTCAATTTGTTATTTAGGATGATTTTTCTATATTTTAGTTGTATATTCCAGTTTGGTCCTGAGAGGTCAATGTAGCTCCCACTTAACCTGCTGCCATCTTGGAATCTCTCTCCTCTCTCTCTCTCTCTCTCTCTCTCTCTCTCTCTCTCTCTCTCAAATCTCCCATTTCAGAGGTTTTCTCCTTTATAAAACTGTTTATATTTTCTCAAATGTTTTTAATGATGTAATTTAATGTGTGTCGCTTTTTTCCTATAAAATTGCCACAATTCAATGTTTAAAGAAAATATCTCTCATAGGATCTGACTGGAAGGGGTGTTATAAAGGAGGGAAAGATTTATGAGATCTTTGGTGAGAGGAAATTCCTTCTGCAGAGCAGGACCAGTATCTGACAGAAAAACTACTTTCTACAGGGCCTAGTATTAGATACACGAAAAAGCTCCTAACTCCAAATACTTAGCTAACTCCATAAAAATCTCCTAAAATTTATCTTTTTATTCATATATTTTAGTCACATAAACATTTCCCAGATGTATATATTTCTTTCAAATGTATATAACAGGAGGAAAATGGGTGTCATGGTCAATTTACTTTGTAATATGCTAGAATGTATAAGTTGAACTCGGTTTTGTTGTTGTCTACTTCTGGACTGTTCTACTCCATTGACCTTTTTGTTTATCTTTAGACAACTCCACAGTCTTTATTTTCTTATCATAGATTTATATCAAGTCTTGAAGTTAGATACTACAAGTCCTTGTTCTTTCTCAATATTGGTTTTGTCTCTCCTAGGTCTTTGGATTTCCATACTAATTTTAGAATAATTTTATTAATTTTAAAATAAAAAGCATGTTGGTAATTTGACTAGGATGGCATTAAATCTGTAGATAAATTTTGAAAATTTTATCAAAGATATTGAGTTTTCCAATCCACAGTCATGGTACCTCCATTTTTAAAGTTCTTGTCTAACTCCTCTCAGAAATGTTTTATAGTTTTCCATGTAAACACCTTTCCTGGTTGTTATTAAACTTATTCCTAAGTATTTTGTGTTTTTGAAACTAATAGAACAAGGATTTTTTCTCCTTTTACATTGTTAATATAAAGGTATACATTTATGTCATTTATTTTTTTATAAAAGTGCCAAAGCAACTCATTTAGGAAAGTACAATCTTTTTTTGAACAAAAAGTGAAAGAATAACTAGATATCTATGTGAGGAGTAAAAACAAACCTCAACCTATACTTTATATCACAAAAGAATATGAATTCTAGGTGAATCATTCACTTAAGTTAGAAGCTAAGACTAACGAGAGTCTGGAAGAAAACAGGATTTTCAATATTTCTTGGATCATTGAGCTCTACTTAGTTTTGTGCTAGAGAACATAATCTGTATGATGTTAGTCTTTGGCAGTTATTGACACTTGTTTTATGACTCAACATGTGGTCTATCATAGTGTTTCCTATAAAAGTAAGTGTATCCTGTGATAGAGTCCTATTAAATTAGGTAAAGTTGGTTGATACCACTTGAAGCACTTCCAGATTCTAATACATCCAGAAACACCTAAGTATCATTTTAGACTCTATCTCTAAAAAGTCTCTTCATCTGAGGCCTACTTCTTCATCCACCTATATCCATACCCATATCCACACTCATACCATGCACTGCACCCAGGTATGGAAGGCCACACAGCAACCTATTCACTTATAAATGGCTTATTTCTATCAGGAATTCAGTTCAAGTCTTCCTCGACTCCTCCACTCTTAGCCCCAAAGTAAAGTATTATTTTTATCTTTCAAGCGGCATGGAAATAAAGACCTTTCCTATTTTTGTACATTATAAATGAAATGAAAGTTAAAGTTTGTTCTTGTTTTAATAACTTACTTCCCACTTCCCAATACACCGGGGGTGGGGAATATCCAGCCCACAGGCTGTATAAGGCCCATGAAATCATTTGGTTTGGCCATGCCACGGCATTAGGGGTGAGTTAATTAAATGTTTGACTGAAACAGCAGGCTAATTTTTAAATTGACAATTCTGTATGGCCCTTGGCAGAAAAAAGGTTCCCAGCAAAATACTAAAGGTAATGCTACCATTATTGATCTGGGAGCTCGTTGCCATGGTTTGTTCAGTCTGTAAACATTGCATGAGCTGTACAAGTAGGGTTTGTGTACTATTCTGTATGAATATGATCTAAAGTAGTTTACTAAAAATTATAAAAGGAAAAAAATTATAAAAGGAGTATTTATAATTCAGATGTTTTTATCTTCTAGGGAAATATTAACTATACAATAAAAATCTGCATCATCTTGAATACTATGTTTTTGTGTGTGGGTTTTTTAAAACAACAACAACAACAACACAGATTTATTGAATGCTATGTTTGAAGTCAAAACCATAAAAGGAGCAGAATAGCTCTAAAATGAATTTTTTTTAAAAAAATTCATGCCAATGTTTTAAAGGGTCTTCAAATAAGATGTAGACAGGGTAAATGCTGTGATATTGCAGCAAGTAGGATAACTCATCTATTTATTAAATATATTCCATTCTGTCAAATACCATCTAAACTAATAAAAGCGAAATAGTAAAATTAACCGTTTCTCCGAGACAGGGTAAGCCACGCCCACCAGCCAATCAGAGTGGCTGTATGCAAATTAGCCCAGCCAAGATGGCGGCCGGGAGCCTCGGAGAGAGCAGCGGGTGAATCATGGAAACCAGCGGGCAGCAGAGTGGGCTGGGCGGGTGGTGGCTGATGCCTTGCAGGGTCCAGGCGGAAAGGCCCCACACCCCTGCGCTGTGAGCTCTGCTTCGGCTCAGAGCCGCTGGGGAAGGAGGCGCGGAGGACTTGGCCTGCAACGCAGAAAGGCCCCACACCCCAGTGGCTCTGAACTCCATTTCAGCTCAGAGCCGCTGAGCTCAGAGCCGCTGGGGAAGGAGGCGCGGAGGACTTGGCCTGCGACGCGGAAAGGCCCCACACTCCAGCGGCTCTGAGCTCCATTTCGGCTCAGAGCCGCTGAGGATCAGAGCCGCTGGGGATCAGAGCCGCTGGGGAAGGCGGC
>PVJC01039677.1:0-16150 GCA_004026665.1 Murina feae | reverse complement strand
TCTATAATGAAACAATTGTTACTTTTACTGGTTAGGCCGGAGCTGCTCTTTACTTCAGCTCCGGAGGAGTCTATGATTGTTACATTGTTTCAAATGTTTCAAATCTGTGTTTTGCTAGAGGCAGTTTAATCGGAGCTGAGCTGAGCGGGCGCAGCTTCACTTTTGCTCCTGCCGCAATGGAAAGGGCTGTTTACTCAGGTCCGTGAGTGGCGGCTGCCATGTTGGCTGGGCTAATTTGCATACAGCCGCTCTGATTGGCTGGTGGGCGTGGCTTACCCGTCTCGGAGAAACGGTTAATTTTAATATTTCGCTTTTATAGAGTAGATAACTTTCCAGAGAGCCTAACAGTTGCACCACTAAAAATTTACCCAAGAGAAATGAAAATGTACTACATGTAAAGAATTTTTCGTGAATGTTCATTGCCACTTCATTGTAACCAAGGGTTAGAAACTACCTAATTCTTCAACAGTAGACAGGTAAATAATTGTTATATGGTCATGCAATGAAATGTTACTCATTATTTTAAAAATGAAGTAATTTTAGTAGTTACATAAAGTAACATATTTGACTTTTAAAAATATACTAAGGATGGATATATGGAAACAGCCTAAGTGCCCATCAGCAGATGAATAGATTAGAAAACTGTGGTATATCTATACAATGGAATACTATGCTGCTGTAAAAAAGGAATTCTTACCATTTGCAGCAGCATGGATGGAACTGGAGACCATCATGCAAAGTGAAATAAGCCAGTCAATGAAAGAAAAATACCACATGATTTCATTTAATTATGGATAATAAAGACCATTATAAATTGATAAACATAAACAGATACAGATGCAGAACAGCATTGAACAGACTGTCAACCTACAGCTGAAGGCTGGGGAGGGTTGTGGGGGAGTTAAGAGATCAACTAAAAGTTTTGTATGCATGCATAGGAGCATAATTAATGGACACAAGACACTGGAGGGCGGGTAGGGGAGGAGGGGGGAAGGTCAGGGGGAAAAAAATGGAGACCTATCTAACATTTGTTGTAATACTTTAAGCAATAAAATAAAATTAAAAACAAAAACAAAAAAATATACCAAGGAAAAGAAGTCAGAACAAAAAAATCATATAAAATTTTTAAAAAGACAATTTCAATCTATAGTAATAGAAAGATCAGGGGTTGCTTGAAGTCAAGGGTGGTGGCATTAAGGGGTGACAGATATGTTCTATATCTTGGCTGTGATGGTGATTACCAAGGTATTTAAATTTGTTGAAACTCATATTTGTGGTTTTTCCCAATTTCTTCTTGCACTTGATTTCTAATTTCAAAGTGTTGTAGTCAGATAATATACTTAGTGTGATTTCAAGCTTGTTAAATTTGTTGATGGTCTATTGCTGGGAATTTTCTATGTGTATAATCTTGTCTTCTGGGATAAAAGGCTCTGTAATGTTGGTTATGTTGATTTGGTCTATTGTATTATTTGAGGCTGATGTTCCCTTTTTGATTTCCTGTTTGGATGATCTATCCATGCCTGTCAATGGGGTATTTAGATCTGCAGCTATAATAATATTTTTGTCAGTTTCTTTCTTTAGTTCTATTAGTTGTTGCTTTGTATATTTTGCTACTCCCTCGTTGCAATATATAGCCACAAGATATATATTGGTAACTGTTATGTCTTCTTAATGTATTTTCCCCTTTATTATTATAAAATGTCCACTTGTGTCTCTTATTACCTTTTTTATCTTGAAATTTATTTTGTTAAATATAAGTATGGCTATATCCATTTTTCTCTGGATGCCATTTGCCTGGAGAATCATTTTCCACCCTTCACTTTGATACTATATTTATCTTCGCAGCTGAGATGTATTTCCTGGAAGTGGCACATAATTGGGTGTTTTGTTTTGTTTTTTAATCTAATAAGCTACTTGGTGCCTTTTTATTGGTGAGTTTGCTCCATTTGCATTTAGGGTGATTATTGATGTATGAGGATTTCCTACAGCATTTTATGTATTGTTTTCTGATAGTTCTGTGTCTTTGTTGTTTCTTTTCCCTTGTGTTTCTGTCCATTGTTTTAGTTTGGTAGAATTCTGTGATTTTTCCCATCTGTTTCCTCTTTTTTATGTTATATGCCTTCAAAGTGTGTGTGTGTGTGTGTGTGTGTGTGTGTTAGCCATTAAGTTTATACAAAAGCAAGTTTCATATATACAGTAGTACTTTTTCTTCTTGAATGCATCCTATTTCCATTCCCCTTTGCAAATCCAGATGTTTACTCCATCCCCTTTCAGATTTTATTATGACCTGTTTAAAGATATTCCAAATATGTGTATTAAAATTTGGCAGAAAATGATATCCAAAATCATGTTTCTGTATATTTTATTATCTCAGTATTTTAACAAATGAGTAGGCACACACTAAGGAATAATGTAGAACACTTGAAAATAACACTATCCACCAATTGGGCCTAGTGATATTTATAAAGTGCTGCCCCAAATGCAGAATATATGTTCTTTCTAATTACATGAAGAAATAATTGCCATAGTAGTCAATAGATTAGATCATGAAAAAAGTCTCAATTTCAAAGAACCAAAAACTTATGTTCTGTAGTGATAATGGTATAAAATTATAAGTCACTTATAATGAGGTATTTATGAAATCCATAAATATGTGTTTGACCCAGTGATCCCGCATCTAGGAATATATCCTAAGAAACCTGAAACACCATTCAGAAAGAATGTATGCACCCCTATGTTCATAGCAGCACAATTTATATAGCTAAGATTTGGAAACGCCCAAGTGCCCATCAGTAGATGAGTAGATAAACAAGCATCTGTGGTACATTTACACAATGGAATACTATGCAGCAGTAAAAAAGAAGGATCTCTTACCTATTGAGATAGTCTGGAGGGACCTGGAGAGTATTTGCTAAGGGAAATAATCCAGTCAGAGAAAGACAATCATCATATGATCTCACTCATATATGAAATCTAATGAACAAAATAAACTGATGATCCAGAGACATAGAAGCATGGAACAGACTGATGAATTTCAGAGGGAAGGCAGGGGTGGGTGAGAAGAGATCAATCAAAGAAGTTGTATGCATATATGCATAAACTATCGATACAGACAACAGGGTTGTGAAGACCTGGGGAGACGTGGAGAAAGGGAGAACATATGTAATGCTTTCAACAATGAAGCGCCTATCTAATAAAAGGGTAACATGCAAATTTACTGTCACTCCATTACAAAGATGGCAGCTCCCAGTCCTCCTCTCAGCCCCACTAGTGTCCCCCAGTTCCGGGGGGGGCGCAGCTGCTGAGAGCGGGCAGTGTGAGTGGCCTGGCGGGCAGTGTGAGTTGCCGCAGCAATGAGGCAAGTGTTCCACTCCTGCTACAGAGGACCTCTGGCCAGTGGGCACAGAGTGGTAGCCGGTTGGAGTGTTTTCTGTGGCCAGGTGTGGGACACTTGCATGCATCGTCGCGCTGGTGATGAGGCATGCAGGTGTTCTATGCCCGGCCATGGAGGAGGACCTCTGGCCAGGCTGGGCACAGAATACTTGCATCTAGGAGACTCTGACAGCAGGGAGGAGGAAGTCCCACCCCCACAGAATCAGCCAGAATCAGCCATTGGTCATACAGCTCTCAGCCTCCTGACAGTGAGGACTCATTCACCTGCATTGCAGACTGTGACAGCAGGGAGGTGAGACTAAGTCTAAAGAGCAACTCTTGATACAACATAGCTCTGCAGCCGAAAGAAGCTGGCAATTGGACATCCCCCAAAGGTCCCCAATTGGAGTGGGTGCAGGCTGGGCTGAGGGAACCCTCCGCTCCATGCACAAATTTCATGCACTGGGCCTCTAGTAAAAAATAGTAAAATAAAACATAAAAGCATGTTTGTAATAAGCCATGACTCAGCAATTATGAGAAAATTCAGAATGTATTTTGAACTGAATGATAAAAGAAACAAAACATTTATTTTTAGGTTAAAATTAAATACTGACTAATGAAAATTTTTAGTATTAGTAACTAAATTAATATAAGTGCCTTATAGTAGAAAAGAAACAATGAATTACTTAAGCTTCCAAAATAGAAGTTAGGGGACAGAAAAGCAACTTAAACCTAAAGAGGGGGCATCATAAAAATGGGGGTGAAAATCAGTGACATAACAGTGGAAAAGAAATTTAAATATCAAGTTAAACATTTGGCAAGAAAATAATCCTGAGACTTACGGGACAAAAAAGGATTAGTCAGTTAACAGTGGTAGTACAAAACCAACAAAGACCTGTTTAGACTCCGTAGTGTATGTTGGAATTATTAATTTCCATGTAGCTGTTTCTGAGATTATTTGAAAAGAGAAAATAGCCAGGTGCTTGATAACCCCAGGAACTTCTACTTTGTGTTTAGACATGAGCTTTATGGACTCTGCTGAGCCTCTCTCAGAACTGACCCTGCTTCATCTTTTCCCATCAGCTTTGACTGTGGCTAATATAAATTCTTTCAGAATGGCTTACCTTCTTCCCTCACTTGAAGTATAAAAACTCTTGCCAAGCTCTGGAATGGCAGGCATGTTTGTCTTTTCTACCTAGTCATGCCGCAGGTGGATTTGACTCCACGGCCTATTTGTGTGTGTGTGTGTGTGTGTGTGTGTGTGTTTTAAGAAAAAAGACTTCTCAGCAGTGGTAGTTAAAGTATTTGTTTATATTGATGAAATTAATAAAATTGATAAGCCCACGATAAGACTGTTCATGATGGTAAGAATAAAAACTATAAATATCACTATAAAAATGATTCTATAGGCATGAAAAGAAAATTGAAGCAATATTATAAGCACTAGGCCTATTACTGATATAACCACACCACACTATAAACTCAGACACATTTTGTTGGGTGGCTGAAGGAAGCCAGACACACCTACAAAATACTTGTGATTGCATTTATAAGAATTCTAAGAATAGGCAAAGGTAATCTATGTTAATAGTAATCAGAAAGTGGTCAGCTAAAATTATCAATTGAAAGAAGATAATTTTTGAGATGATGGGAATGTGCATTGTCTTTTGAGTGGAAGACATATATATTTAATTGAATATTAAAACTCACTGGCTGGAACCCTAAAGACTTTGCATTCTATTTTATATAAGTTATATCTTAAATAAAAGAAAGGATTTTTTTAGTCAATTCCACCCCAATTTCTATCATATATACCATAATTATTAGTCTTATTGTTACTAATATTATGTTTTATTTTTATTAATATTTTTTCAATGTGTGTGTGTGTGTGTTTATTTTTTCAATAGAGTTGAAGTTAAGGCAATGGACATAAGAGTATTTCTAGTAAAAGAGAGCCCAACTGTGGTTGATTCTTGCTCTGGTGTATCTGTGTCTTCCCAGAGTCCATGTCCTAACCAAGTGAAGTGATGGGAGGAGGAGACGAGGCCTTAGGAAGAGCTTAAGTCATGAGGGTGGAATAGTCCTTTTAAAAGAAGTCCCAGAGCGATGACTAGCCTCTTCTGCCTTATGAGGACACCATAAGAAGTCGAAAGTCTGTGAAAGAGACAAAGTTGCACCACCCCAAGACTGTGTCTTTTGTGGTATTGAATTTTATCTGGTTATTAAGAACTTAGATAGAACATTTGACCCTCCCCCTTTCCTGCCTAGAGGTCCAGATGGAAAGCCTTGTCCCAGGAATCTTACCCTATTCACCCTAACAATAGATAGAAAGACTCCAGGTGTGAGCTTGGTAGATAAGTTACCACCCCCCCCTCCCCAACTTCCCCTGTGTTCCATTGTTTCTGGGTTGCCTGGTGAGAATCTGCCTCCCTGCAACCTTGGCTTTAGGGATCACACCCTAACTAGCTACCTGGCAGGGAAGGATAATCGTTTTTGAACCCCCACATCTGCAACCAGGAAGATGGCTTCACTGGGATCCTGCCATGCTAGCACACTGATCTCAGACTTCTAAAGCTCCCAGACTGTGAGGAATGAATTTCTGTTTATAAGCCACCCAGTCTATGATATTTTGTTACAGCAGCCCAAATGGACGGAGACAACTCTCTTTGCTTTATTTAATTTGCCTCAGTTTGCCTGGACATGGTATTTATTAGACACCAAATGAATTATCTAGATAATGATCAATGTATGTTAAAAAGAAATTTCTGTAAGATATCTAGAACTTATACCTAGTTGAGTTTTCCCCCCTTATTCCTTAAAATTAGCCCCAGTACTACAATAATACTAGATGGTTATAATAAACATATTATATTTGATGAATTGCATTTGCATCTAAGTCTTTAGTTGGTTCTGGCTTTTTATTCAATAAGGAAAGATGAAAAGGAAGAGATGCATCTAGCCCTGTTTTTAAGTTTCAAAGGTCCTGTTTTCCTATACAAATGATAATGTTCCCACTGAACTGAATAACTATTGTTCTCATTTTCCTCACAGCTGGCAGATGATATAGTAGAGACAGTTCTAATTACCTGATGGTCTGTGAATAAACAAGGAAAAGATCAGTAGTTTGGTGATTTAATCACTGAATAAAATTAGTGTGGGACTCATTAATTTCCATTTATACACAAACTACCATGGAAAGCTCTTAAAATTGAGTTCAGCATTATTACTACTATTTAGAATTTTTAGATATTATTATCTCATAGCATTTTTCTCTAATAACAAAATCGTTGAACACTTTCTCTGCAGGAAATGTTATTGAGAAACTGTTTAAATTACTGAGGCATTTAAAAATCAACTTAATTGCGGTATAATGTACCACTTTTAAGTATACAGTTTGATGAGTGTTGACAAATTTTATCCTCCCATGTAAGAATTACACATCCAAGAATTAGAGCATTTGTATTATCCCTGGGCCCATCTCAGTAAATTCCACTCTCCCTCCATCTTAGCCCAGGAAATCATGGGTATACTTTCTATCAATTCTGTCCCTATAGGTTATTTTCATATTTTTAGTTCTATTATTTTTTCAACTAGTGGGACCTTCTTCCAATGACAATTAAATCAACCAGAGTTATATCCGAGATCCATATAGACTAAACTATATTTTATGAAAAATTACTTTTTTTCCTTGTTCATCTAGCAGTTTCATGTGGTTTTATTATAACATTGTGATTAAAGTAATAATATAGTTAATTACAAATTGCCCACAAAATATAGCCCGCACAATAGTCATTTGGCAATTATATATTGAGGGTGTGCCATGACTTAGGCACTATGTCAGATGCTGACATGCCATGTTAACAAATACATAATATCCACTAAAGGACAGACGGTAAAGCATAGCTGGGAATTATAACTTTGGATGATGAGTGAGTCTAGGGTCTCCTGGGAAGAAATGTAGAGCCATGCAGTACAGACTTGGGCTCATAAAAGATTTTTTGAAGGAAATGACTTCTCAGACAAGACCTGAAGAAAGTACAAGATCTTGCAGATGAAGATGGCAGGGAAATAACTTTAGTCAGAATGAAGGGCTTGAGCAACATCTAAGAGCCAACGCTTAGCAGAAGCCCAAAGATAAGGTAGACAATAGAGCTCTTGAAACTTGCCTTATGGGCTTCATTCGGAGGGCAATAGGAAGCCACAGGAAGCACTGAAGGGGTGATGGCATCATCACATTGGATACTTTGGTAAGGTTATTCTGGCTTTTATGGGAAAAAATTGATTATAGTATGTAAGATTCCAAAGATGATGTTTATTAAAATCTGACCTAGGTTTGGGAAAAGGCAGTTATATTTGAAAATGTTCAAGAGCTAAAATCAGTAGTAATTGGGAATTAATATGTGTATTGAAAGAAGAAGTGTTTCTGAATTTGATAAATGAGTGAAAGATCAAGTTATTTATTGAGACTTAGGGAACCCATTGATATGTCTACTTTGAAATGCCTATGAAATTTGTCTGATAAATGGAAAAGGTCATCTATATACACTTTACCTGTATCCAGCATTTAACAATTTGTCATTTCCCTTCTCTTCCTCTCTCTTCACACACACATGCTCATAAACACACATGCAAGTACCAAAGTCTACACATGCACACACATTTAAAAGTAAGTTGTAGCCCTGGCTGCTATGGTTCAGTGGTTGAGCATCGACCTATTAACCAGGAGGTCATGGTTCAATTCAGGGTCAGCGCACATGCCCGGGTTATGAGCTTGATCCCCAGTAGGGGGTGTGCAAGAAGCAGTCGATCAATGCTTCTCTCTCATCATTGATGTTTCTATCTCTCTTTCCCCTCTCCTTCCTTCTCTGAAAAAAAAAATTTAAAAAATGTTAAAATAAGTTGTAGGTAACATATTAGTTCTAAGTCTTCAGTATGTATCCTATATGAACATATATTCTTATGGAACCATAATTATTGCATCACTAGAGGCCCAGTGCATGAAATTTTTGCACTCTGGAGGGTGTGTCCTCAGCCCTTCCTGTGCCCTCTCATGGGGGACGGGCCTAAGCTGGCAGTTGGATATATTTAGCACTGCCGCGGGGGCAAGAGGAGCGCCCGCCACTACTGCTGTGCTCACCAGCCGTGAGCCTAGCTGCTGGCTGTTCAGTGCTCCCCCTGTGGGAGTGCACTGTCCTCCAGGGGAGCAGTTCCTGCATTGAGCATCTTCCATTCAACTATCTGTCATAACGACTGGTTGTTCAGCTGTTTGGTTGATTTGCATATTAGCCTTTTATTATATAGTATTCAAGAAATGTACATTGGTACTTTACTGTTATCTAATATGCTGCAGTCCATATCATAATTACCCATTTGTTCCAAATATGTCTTTTATAGTCATTAAATTGCTCTTACACACACACACTCACACACACAAATACACACAAATTATGCACATACCCACAAGTTCTTACCTAAGTGTAATAGACCAATGTGGTAAAATTTTTTTCTCTAAGAAGTAATACTCTTGTTCTTTTAGAATTCTTATGAGGCCCATGATTTTCACTGGAAAACAAAT
The DNA here is from genome assembly GCA_004026665.1 of Murina feae. NCBI lineage: Eukaryota > Metazoa > Chordata > Mammalia > Chiroptera > Vespertilionidae > Murina > Murina feae. The sequence goes on along the minus strand of PVJC01039677.1, from coordinate 7,203 downwards.
TTACTCCATTTTTAGAGGATGCGGGTTATGGTAAGAGTATAATTTGGAGATAATAGAAACAGTGAACTAAATGCTAAGGATCCTCATAAACTATTAAAATTGTTACAGTCCATATAGAGTCATACACTGCACAATGACAAATTATAATGGAACTGAAAATTTTGTCACATAGTGACATCATCAAACCTGTTGAGATAAACTCATAAACTCACATGTTTATGGTGATAGGAAAAAAACTATATTGCAGTGCTAGTTATATAAAACTATAACACATGCAATTATATACAACTAGTGGCTCAGTGCATGAACTCATGCACCTCGAAAGGAACTGTGGGCCACAAGGCTGTGGTAGGCACAGGGGAGGGTCTTGGCCCATCCTCCAAGTCCCCTCCCAGCCCCTTCCACCATGGCACCCAATCCCCTCTCTGCCGGCAGCCCTGCTCCCGCCAGCACTGCTCCCATGCACTTATGGCGCTGGCCCCACTCACACCTGCTAATGGCACAGAGTGATTGGAGTTGGTGCCAGCAGCAGGTGTAAGCAGGGCTGATCCTGGCACCCAGCGGGGCCAGTGCTGGCAGCATGTGTGAGTGCTGGGCAAGACTGTGATGTGGGAACAAAGAATTCTCAGTAACCGCCAGAGGCTTGCCCTGATGACAGCAACAAGCACCCTGCCTTGGTCTGGTGCCCCTACTCACCTACTCCACCATCCCGCAGCGGCCAATGCCTGCCATGTTCCACCAATGCCCCCTGGTGGTCAGCGTACATCATAGCAACCGGTTGTTTGGTTGTTTCAGTTGTTCCACTGTTCTGTCTATTTGCATATTAGCCTTTTATTATATAGGATACTTAATACTTAATAATGATAATAAACAATTATGTTATGGTCTATATATTTAATATACTACACTTTCATCATTTTTAGAGTGTACTCTTTATATATTTTTAAAAGTTCAGTAAAATGCAAGAGAAAAGAAAATTACAGGAAAAGAAAAAACAAATAAGAAAACTCACAGTGGAGCAAAAGCTTTATAAGACCTCTACAAGCTCCTTAAAAAGTCTGAAAGCACAGACCCCAATGCTGAAAGTTTTCCACTCATACAGAGGCATGTGCATGATATATTATCTATCTATATATATAAAAGGCTAAGCAACTGTTCAACCGTTCAACCATCTGACCAACTGGTAGGTATAATGTGCACTGACCACCAGGGGGCAGCCGCTCAATGCATGCTGTCAAGCTGCAGTGACTTGGCAGTGGCGGTTCTCAGGTCATGCACTCTGGAACTAGAGAGGAGAGAGACCAATTCCTTGTGGGGCCACGGGATTTCACCTTTGGCCATGGGTTATGTTGTTGCTGGGCACTGTCAGTTCTGAACACTGCATACTTGCGTTTGCATCCCACACCCTGTATGATAGCAACTTTGCAGAGTGCCCGCTCAACCTCCAGGATCTCTTGGGGTATGTTGGAAAGCCAGTTTTGGTCCAATTCCCGCAGGCCTGGCCGAGGGACCCCACCTGCTGGAGGGACCCCACTCACTTTACAGATGCCCTTTTAAATATATATATTGTCCTAACCAGTTTGGCTCGGTGGATATTTTTATTTTATTGGTTTTTTACAGAGAGGAAGGGAGAAGTATTGAGAGTTAGAAACATCGATGAGAGAGAAACATTGATCAGCTGCCTCCTGCACACTCTCCACTGGGGATGTGCCTACAACCAAGGTACATGCCCTTGACCAGAATTGAACCTGGGACCCTTGAGTCCACAGGCCGATGCTCTATCCACTGAGCCACACTAGTTAGGGCCACAGATGCTCTTTGAGCCCCGGTGCTGCCCCAGGTGCTGCCAGCCAGGGAAGGACTGCGGGATGTTGGCTCCAGGACGTGTGTGGCCAGTCTCGCCCAATCCCGCCCCGCCAACCCCCTTCTAATGAATTAACTTCCAATGTGCACAAACCCATGCACTGGGCCACTAGTCTACTGATAAGCAAATCTATGATGAAAAATTGAAACAAATCAAGAAACCACCAGGACATGTTTGTGAGAAGAATGATGCCTCCTTGAGGAGAGCTCAGGTGGGCCCTCAGGTGTTCCAGAAGCAGGTGCTGTTCTTAGGGGAGGTGACAGCTGCATGCATACTGTTGCTCTTGAAGGATATCCAGTGGGACAAGATGCAGAGGTGGAAGGCAGTGACACTGATGATCCTGACCCTGTGTAGGCCTAGATTAATGTGTGTCTTCGTGTCTTAGTTTTTAACAAAAACGTGTACAAAGTGATAAAACAAAATAAACATTTAAAAATAGAGGAAAACTTATTGAATTAGAAACTTATTTGGACAGCTATGCAGCATTTTTGTGTTTTAAGCTAGGTGTTTTAAAAACTTATAAAATATGTTTTTTAAATTTGCTCTAGCCTATACGTACAGTGTTTATATAGTCTACACCAGTACACTAACGTCAGGTCTTCACGTTCATTGACCACTCACACTCTGACTCACCCAGAGCAACTTCCAGTCCTGCAAATTCCATTCGTGCTAAGTGCTCTATACCTTTTCTATGTTTATAGAAATATATAGATATTGTTCTAGATATATAAATGCCATTGTATTACAGTTGCCCCCCAGTGTTCAGTATAGTGACATGCTGTGGAGGTGTATAGCCTAGGAGCAGTAAGCTATACCATATAGTCTGGGTGTGTGGTAGGCTATACCAGCTAGGTTGTGCAAGTGCACTCTATGATATTGGCACAATGACAACATTTTCTACTGATGCATTTCTCGGAACGTATCCTTGACACTAAGCAAAGCATGACTATATCATGTGTCACAATTTTTCTTCTCCTTAGATTGTTTTTCCATATATTAGCACTCTGTCTTCATATCTGACATTTGCAATGACTACAGTTCTTTTAATGGCTTTCTGCCTCCAGCACTATTCTTTAAGCTTTAGAAAGAATTATGATTCATAAACTATAGTTTTTCAATCTTATTTTTGTTTTCATTTTCTTAACCAAATCTGTGTAGTAGTTGATGGATTATCACACACACATGCACACATACATATTAGGAATAAGGATTTGGAAGGAATTCCCTGAAGCAAACATCAAATTTGAAAGAACACACACAACATTTAATTTTGTATGAGGAATATAATTATAAATGACATAATGCTTATTATTTTGCTTACCAATTGCTTGTTATATATGGATGAATTTTAGCAGTAAATGATGAAATCTAAATTCCAGTAAACTTACCCAAATTGAAAGTTGCTTCCTGGGTGGATTGGAATATGGTTAGTATTCCTAAGTACTTTGAGTTTTCTAAATGAAATTTGTGGAATCACAAACTGGTATAGAAGGAGATTGATTCCTAGCTAGAACTTGACACCATGGATTGTTCATGTTTATGAATTTATTTATTTGCTAAATTAAGACATCAGAATAGAAAATTTCTAAAGCCTCACCCTGGCCTGTTGCTCAGTGGTTAGCGTTGGCCCGCAGACCTAAGGGCTTTGGGTTTAATTGCTGGTCAAGGGCATGCACTTCAGTTTTAGGGTGATGCCCGGTCCCACAGGACGCTGGCGCTCTCTCTCTCTCTCCCCTCCCCTCCCGCTTCCCTTCCTCCTCCCTCCCTTTAACTCTCTCTAAAAGAAATCAGTGTGAAAGATACCCTCAGGTGAATATTAACAAAATAAAAAAACAAAGAAAATTTTAAAATCTCTTTCTATGAACATTTCGCTATAGAATTTTATAAAAACTTGAAGGCAAGATATCTTTTGTGCTGCTATGTTTCAGTTTCTTCTTACATGTTCAACAAAGTCAGGTAAGTTTTTAGAGTTATGAAGTTGCAAACCTGAAAAGTTCTCCCTGTACCAATTTCTAACACATGTTCTTCTTATTTCATTTTGCAAAAGTATTAAAATCTCTCACTGTGCAATTTCAATTCTTCTGATCTTGCTTATGTAGCTCTTTTCTCAAAATAGTAATTGACAAGTGAAAAATAAATGGAAATGCTTTAGAGCAACATGGATGACCGATAAGATTAAAAAATATATATCCTTCTTGAAATATACAGAAATGCTGGGTAAAATAGAATCATCTTTTTTAAAACAGAATTGAGCTCAAGAGCAAATCAGGAAACCCCAGCTGCAGGATTGAAGCATGAACTCAAAAGGAGAATGGAAAACTCATGATTTACTAGAAAATAGCCTTAATAATGGAATAAAATTAGGTAGAATTACTTTACCAGAAAGAGACTATGTTTTAAAGAAATATGCATGCAGTAGTATCCCTTCAGAGTTGAAAGTGAAAACCCTACATAAAGGAATCTCCCTAATTGTTGAATAAACTCCACTCAAAACAATGAAGGTGTTTTGTTTTTTTTTAAGGACAGTATTCCTAAGACTATGAGAGGAGAGCTTTAGGGACCAGGCATGTGGGAGGGTTGTAGGGATCCAAAATGAGATAATTAAACTCTAAATTATAACCACACCAAGATGTGCAATTCAGATATCCAAATTTGTATTATATCATCCAAGAACCTGTAACTCTTAAATTAATGTTAAAACAAAAGCAGTTTCATTTCTAAGTTTGTTGGTTTTATATCCCATACTAGAGTCCTGGTGGACAAAAATTTGTGCACTTGGAGGGGTCCCTCAGCCTGGCCTTTGCCCTCTCAGAGTCTAGGACCCATCGGGAGATGTGCACCTGCTGTCTTAGGCCCACTCCCCATGGGAATGGGCCTAAGCTGGCAGTCAGACATCCCTCTGGCAGCCCAGAAGCCCTTGGGGGATGTCCATTTGCCAGCGGGCAGCAGGCTTAAGCTGCAGTCAGACATCCTTAGCATTGCCGAGGAGGCAGGAGAAGCTCTTACCACCACTGCTGTACTGGCAGCCATCAGCCTGGCTTGTGGCTAAGCAGAGCTCCCCGTCTGGGAGTGCACTGACCACCAGGGGCAGCTCTTGCATTGAGTGTCTGCCTCCTGGTGAGTCAGTGTGTGTCACAGTGACCAGTCATTGCCAGTGGTTCTGCTGTTAGGGTCAATTTACATATTACCCTTTTTTCTGGTGCATGGGTGGGAGCCAGCTGGTTGGCCCTGAAGGGTGTCCCAGATCAGGGTGGGGGTCCCACTGGAGTGCCTGGCCAGCCTGGGTGAGGGGCTGAGGGCCATTTTTAGGCTGGCCACATTTCCTTCAGGGAGAGGAGTCCAGCTGGGTGCCTAGCCAGCCTGGGTGAGTGGCTGATGGCAGTTGGTAGGCTGGCCACCCCTTCATGGTGGGGGTCACTGCTGAGGTGCCTGGCCAGTCTGGGTGAGGGGCTGAGGGCCGTTTTCAGGCTGGCCAAGTGCCCAGCAGGAACCCTCACTCCACGACGGTGGGGCCATCCTGGGAGAGGGGCTGAAGGCTGTTTGCAGGCCGGCCACAGCCCCCAGTGACCCAAGGTCCCAGTGAGGTTAGCTGGAAGCATGTAACTGGGATTTATTTATTTTCTATAATTAAACTTTGTTGCCTTGAGCAGAGGCCACAGCCAGCCAAGGCAGGCAGCTTCCTCCATCGCCTGGGCAACCAAGCCTGTTTGCTCTACCTTCGTGGCTGCCGGCCGCCATCTAAGTTGGGTTACTTTGCATGTAGTCACTCTGATTGGCTGGTGGGCATGGCTTGGGATGTAGTGGAGTGATGCAATTAGCATATTACTCTTTTATTGGATTGGACTAGGGGCCCTGTACACTGCCTTTATAATTAATCAAAGTGTTTGTATACATTTTTGGGAATACCCTGTATTTAAAGTATAATTTCCAAAGTTGATTGCTTAATAGGTTATAATAGACATCCTAAAATGCCAAATAATTTATCTTAAATTATAGGAAACTAGCATACTCACACATGTTTAGAAGTAACAACTACACTCAAATTCATGAGTATTAAAGTAAGTGAACTAGATTTATTAGTTTTTATAAATCTGGATAACATTGGTAAACCATGTGTAAAATAATATCATTTATGAATCTTTAAAAATTAAAAATGACACTTTTATATGGAAAATGGATATTGCCGTAGATAATACCAATAGGAAACATGTATGCCGATTTTAGAGTAGTGCTTGTCTCTGTGTAGGACAGACTTAGGTAGTACGTGTTTATATTTAATTTAAAAGAAAGGAATTTTAAACATATGGGTTGAGATGTTAATATTTGATGAATCTACATAAGTATATGGTGTGTGCTACATTATTTTGATTATGCGATATTTTATATTACAAATTTTATTAAATAAGTGAATTCAGAAAAGCCCTCATGTAAATTAAGAAGAATTATAATAAAAATCATTTTATAGTTAAAGGCACTAACAGTGCAGAATAGTTACTTTCATAAAAGTTCACAGAACAAACAAATAACATCACCATTAAGTAACACAGGTATCATTCAGATACAAGATGATGAATTTAAAATTTCAAGATATTTTCACTGCATCTAATATCCATGTGTCCTGTTGCCAGTCTTTGATTTCCCTTTAATAAAGAATATTTAGTGTTAATGATATAGCAATACCATCTAATAATAAAGATAGCTTTTAAATGACTCATTATATATCAGCTACTGTTCTACACACTTTATTGCTTTTTCTCCTTTAATTCCCTCATTTAATCTTCATAAAAATCCTATAAAATAGGCATTGTTATTATCATCTCCACTTCATAAATGAGGAAATTTATTACCTGATCTCTTACACATTAGATTAAATTTTTACAGAAATTAATTTTTTATTTATCTCTCACATTCTGCAATGGACCATTGCTTTGTTAGCCCATCATCATTCATTATTAAAAAGATAAAACTTAACTGATTCAACTAAATATAACTGTGAATTTCACATTTAATTTTATTGGAATATTAAAGAAATATAGAACTTTAAGAAGAAAATAGTTTTTATTTCAAAGTATATGCTCTCTTTTTCAAGACTAAGGAGAATATTTCAAAGTAATTTTATAGAAAGATTATTTTGGAAGGATTACATGACCATTTAAAAGGAAAAAAATACTTTCACATTATTATACTAATCTTTTTGCCATTTTAGAATTAGTTTTCTTGCATGGCTTATAAATTTTGTAAATTAAATGATGTAAATATTTCTATGGGCTAAAGTCCAAATGAAAACTGAACATATTTGTAGAAAGTAAGATATCCTCCCCCCCCCCCCCCCCCCCCCC
>PVJC01039676.1:0-16141 GCA_004026665.1 Murina feae | reverse complement strand
TTGCGATCCTCTCGTCTGCTGTTGGATGTCTGTATAATATTCTTCATTTCAGTCAGTGTATGATTCATTTCTAGTTGGTCCTTTATCATATCCTTGAGGGTCTCATTAGATTCATTGAGGATCTTACTAAATTTATCGGCAGTCTCTAGCATTTTCTTGAAAAACCTAATAACCGTGGTTTTGAACTCTATATCCTGTTGTTTTCTTTCCTCCATTTCTGTCATTTGTAACCTGTTTCGTCTCCGCATTTTGGCTGCTTCCCTTTCTGATTTAGGTGATCACTGCGAGGGATTAACCTCTAAGCCACTTGGTTATGAGAGTTAGCTGTGTCTACAGTGGGAGAATTTCTGTGCTGGAGACACCCTTATGGGGCAAGAGTTGTTTCAGTGGAGCTTTTATGCTCACTGCATCTGCCCTGAGTGTGTTCCTTGTGGATCTGTTTTGTTTAGGTTAGTCCCACTCTGGCCACTGGGTGAGGCTGGCTCCTGTATCTTTAAGGAGGCGTTGATTAAGTAAGCCTCTGCCCTAGCTCTGACGCAGCTTGGGAGGGGCGGGGCCTCGGGGAGTTTGCAGGGCAGGGCGGAGCAGATAGCTATGGCACTTCTCAGCCCTGCGCTGAGAGACACCAGGTCTCTGTGTCCCACGGTAATTGCTGCAAGCAACGCTGAGAGAAACCCGCTTTGGGTTTCCTCCTGGTGCCAGTCATTCCCCCTTCTCCGGGTGTCTGGGTCCTCAGAAACTCGCTTGGAACTGGAGTTCAGAGCCGCTGGGGACTTGTGGCTCTCTCTGTTTTGGAAAAGAACCGCGTCCCCCGGCGCCAGCCCTTCCCCGAGCCCCGTGCGCACGCCTCCGTACCTCTGTACTTTGCTTCCGCAGCTCCTCTGAGTCTCAGACTCTTCTCTAGTTGTAGGATTTTCACTCAGCCAGCCTTCCTGTGGGTGCGAGTGGTGTCCGTGTGTTCTTTTCATGGTTTTTCTGAAATAGTTGTTCATGGCTGCATTTACGGTGTCTACCCTATGCTGCCATCTTGTTTCTCCTCCATACTGTTTTCCACAGTGTCTTGCACCAGTCTCTATCCCCTTTGAGGGTTCCCTTTTCTCCACATCCTACCCAACACTAGTTGCTTGTTTGATTTATTGATAGTATTCATTCTTCCAGGTGTGAAGTAATATCTCATTGTGGTTTTAATTTGCATTTATCTGAATATTAGCGATATTGAGCATCTTTTCATATGACTATAAGCCATCTGTATGTTCACTTTGGAAAAGGGTTTATTCAAGTCCTTTGTCTATTTTTAATTGGATTGTTTGTTTTCTTGATGTTGAATTTTATAAGTTCTTTATAAATGTTGGATATTTAACCCTTACCAGATGTATTATTGGTGAATATCTTCTCCCACTCATTAGGATGTCTTTTCATTTTGTTGATGATTTCCTTTGTTGTGCAAAACTTTATAGTTTGATGTAGTTCCATTTGTTCATTTTTTCTTTTGTTTCCCATGCCCAAAGAGATATGTCAGAAAAATATTGCTAAAAGGAATTCCAAATTTTACTGCTTGTTTTATTCTAGGACATATATAGTTTTCAGTGTTTCTAAGTCTTTGATCTATTTTTAGTTTACATTTGAATATGGTGTACAAAGGTGGACTAGGTTTACTTTTTGCATGTAGTTGTCCATTTTCCCCAATAGCTTTTATTAAATAGACTATCTTTATCCAATTGTATGATCTTGCCTCTTTTGTCAAATATTAATTGCCCATATAAGCTGTGGTTTATTTCTAGGCTCTCTATTCTGTTCTATTGATTTATATATCTGTTTTTATGCCAGTACCATGTCCTTTTGATTACTGTAGTCTTGTAGTATAGTTTGATATGAGTTATTGTGATTTCTCCAACTTTTTTTCTCAAGACTGCTAATTCCATATAAAAACTTGAGTTATTTTTTCTAATTCTGTGAAATACACCATTAGTATTTTGATAGTAATTGCATTGAATATATATATAGCTTTGGGTAGTATGGAGGTTTTAATGATGTTAATTATTCTTTTTCATGGGCATGGTATATACTTCCATTTATTTGAATGTCCATTTTCTATTCTTAAATATATATATTTTATTGATTTTTTTTACAGAGAGGAAAGGAGAGGGATAGAGAGTTAGAAACATTGATGAGAGAGAAACATTGATCAGCTGCCTCCTGCACACTGCCTACTGGGGATGTGCCTGAAACCAAGGTACATGCCCTTGACTGGAACCGAACCTGGGACCCTTCAGTCCATAGGCTGATGCTCTATCCACTGAGCCAAACTGGTTAGGGTTGTATCTCCACTTTCTTTCTTCAGTGTCATAATTTTCTGAGTCTTTTATTTCCTTTGGTTAAATTTATTCCAAAGTGTTTTTTATATTGTTGTAAATGTATTTTTTTAAGTTTCTGTTGCTGATAGTTCATAGTTGGTGTATAAAATTGCAACTGAGTCTTTATCTAGGAATCCAAGATGGCAACAGAGGAAGTGTAAAATAGATTCACCTCCATTCAGGACCAAACTAGAATTACAACCAAATTATAGAACAATCATTCAGAATAACAAACTGAAGACTACCTTATGAGCAGTTTTATAACCAAGGATTCATAGAAGAAGCCACATTGAGACTGGTAGGAATGGTAGAGATGTGAAAAAGGCTGTCCCCAATCCTAGGTGTGGCAGCTGTGAATCTGGTAGAATGTCTCACCTGCGGTTAATTCCCCCTGAGAAGCATGGAGTCTCAACCCCAAGCTGGACATCCAGCACAGATCCAGGAAAAGGCACCCACAAAATATCTGGTTGTGAAAATCAGTGGGAGAGACAGAGTTTGCTAGAGAAACAGACACTTATTTAAAAGGCCAATAAACAAATTTTTATTCATAGCCACTTACTCTGGCAGAGGGAGGGAGGAGAAAACTACAGTTGTGTGAGGAGAGTCTGGGCAGAGAGTGGAAGGGAAAGCCACATGAATCCCTTTGCTGAGTCATTCTTCCATACTGCAGACACCATATTTCTTGGGTGGAGCATTCCCTTTCCTGTGGCATCAGCCAGTAAGAGCTCCACCCTTTGGAATCCTTCTTCCATGTAGATGTCTGGGCAGACTGAGGAGGTGTCAGTTACTGAGTTTTGTGGCTTTGGGGTGAGCCCATTCCCCCAACTTCCCATGAATCTAACTGACAATCCCCCCTCAGGGTAGAGGAAGACCCACCTGTGAGCCCCAAATGCCCCACCCTTCAGACTCCTAGTGGCTTTGCCCTGTCGAGATTGGAACAAAATTCATGACAAACTGAGTTATGAGGCTCTGGAGGAGAGGCCACAAACACCCACCTTCTTCAAAGCCTGAGCAGCACCTGTCCTCATAGGAGATCCACTAGCCCCATCTTCCCGATACTTAGCAATTCCACCCTGTTAATCTCAGGCTCCTTTTGGCAGAATCTGGGACAGACTGAGTTTTGTTGTTCTAGGACAGGGATTATTTTCCTTTTGCACAGTTAACTGGAGCAGAGCCCTGTAAACATAGGGCCAAATCTTGGTCTGTTTGGGTTTAATAAACTCTGCTGGCCTCACCCCAATAACTCCCTGAGAACCTGTCCTAACATAAATGTATGGAAGCACCCAGCTGGTGACACCTAGATTTGGTATACCTGGGGACATTTGCTGAGTGGCCTCAGGCCCAGCACTGGAATCAAATTTGAACCTGCATTAAACTGGTGAATGCCACTGGCTCCTACCTAGTGACTCACTGTGAACCTATCTCATGCAACTCAAGTACCACCAGAGTTACTTTCAGGGACTGAGCCTAACAGGCAGCCAGCAGGCAAAAGCAGGTGGAGACAGATCTTGGGAAACCTTAAGACATTTGTTGACTTGACTCCAAGCTTGTTAATGGTGCAAGCCAGCGTTGGTGTGCAGGTCAGTCTTTTCTATGTGTAGCTAGGCCCAGCAGAGGCAGCCACAAATTGTGGATTGCTTATAGCTCCAAACAAGTTGCCCAGGGCTAGTCACAGACAACATCTGACATTGACCTGCATCAGAGTCTTTCCAAGAGGCCCATAACCAACATGCCAATTGGCCAGCTTCAGATAATATCAGAGCAGGATCCAATTAGCTTCATGAGTGGCATATCCAAAGGGCAATCTTGACAGGCACCAGACCCTGCTCAGGCAAATTCTGCTTTGTGTGGTTAGTACCTGCATAGCAGCTTGTAGGCCATGAGCCAAAGTCTGCCAGCATTAAGGTCAATCCCACACACAAACAGGCCAATAGCAATCAATACTCAATTACAACAGAAAGGACCACATAATGCAAGGACATTCCTTGGGCACCCAGCTCAGGTGATCAACAAGACTGCACCACTGGACCCCACAGAATAGTTACTACATAAGGCTACACCATGAAGCTGGGAGTTCTAGTAAATCTACTTAATACATAGGAGCAATCACAAAGAAGCAGCTAAAATGTTGAGACAAAAAAACAGGCCCAAATGAAAGAACAGGATAAATCTCCAGATAAAGAGCTAAATGAAATGGAGGCAAGTAATTTATTAGATATAGAGAGAGTTTAATGGTTATAAGGATGCTCAACAGCATGAAAAAGGACATAGAAACCATGAAAATGTACTAGTTGGAAATGAAGAATATAGTATCTGAAATGAATTCATTGAAAGGAATAAACAGTAGATTAGAAGAAGAAAAAGATCAAATAAGTGATTTGGAAGACAAGGCAGAAAAGAACACCCAAACAGAGCAGCAAAAGCAAAAAGAATTTAAATGAGGATAGCCCAGCTGGTGCAGCTCAGTGATTGAGCATCAACCTATGGGCCAGGAGGTCACAGTTTAGTACAGGTAGGTGCATATGCCCAGGTTTCAGGCTTGATCCCCAGTAGGGGACATGCAGGGGACAGCTGACCAATGATTCTCTCTCCGCATTGATGTTTTTATCTCTCTCTACCTCTCCCTTCCTCTCTCTGAAATAAATAAAAAATATTTTTTTAAAAAAATGAAGACAGCTTAAGGCACCTTTGGGAAAATATGAAGCATAACAACATCCACATCACAAGGGTACCGAAATGAGAAGAGTAAGAGCAAGAGATTGAGACCCACCTTGAAGAAATAATGACCAAAAACTTCTCTAGCCTAGTGAAGGAAAAATACACAGTAGTTGAGGAAGTACAGAGAGTCTCAAACAAGATGAACCCAAAGAGGCCCACACCAAGACACATCATTAAAATGGCAAAGGTTAAAGACAGAGAGAATCTTAAAAACAGCAAGAGAAAAACAGTTAGTTACCTACAAGGGAGCTCTCATAAGAGTCTCAGCTAATTTATCAACAGAAAGATTTCTGGCCACAGAGAATTGTCATGAAATAGTCAAAGTGATGAAAAGCAATGGCCTACAACCAAGACTACTTTAATCAGCAAAGTGAGCATTTAAAATTGAGAAGAAATAAAGGACTTCCTAGATGAGAAAAAGCTAAAGAAGTTTGTTACCACCAAACAAGTATTACAAGGTATGTTAAAGGGACTGCTTTAAGAAGGTGAAAAAGAAGAAAAAATCAACAACAAAATATAATTAAAAGAATAAAACAATAAATGCATACCTATTAATAATCACTTTAAATGCAAGTGAATTAAGTGTTTCAGTTAAAAGTCATAAGGTAGCTGAATTGATAATAAAAACAGACCCACATATATGCTGTCTACAAGAGACCCAATTCAGAACAAAAGATACACACAGACTAAAAGTAAAAGGATGGAAAAAGATATTTCATGTAAATGGAAATGAAACAAAAACTGAAGTAGCATTACTTACATCTGACAAATTAGACTTTAAAACAAGGCTACAGTAAAAGACAAAGAAGGATAGTACATAATGATAAAGGGAGCAATCTAACAAGAGGATATAAACCTTGTAAGCATTTATGCACCTAACATAGGAGCATATACTTCGTTTATATAAAGCGAATACTGATGGATATAAAGGGAGAGACTGATAGTAACACAGTCATAGTAGGGGATTTTAACACCCCTTTGACATCAATGAATATATCTTACAGACAGAAAATCAACAAGGAAACTGTGGCCTTAAATGACACACTAGATCAAATTGATTTAATTTATATCTTCAGAGAATTTCACCCCAAAGCAGCAAAATATAAATTATTTTCAAGTGTACATAGACCATCTTCTAGAATAGACCATATGTTAGGGCACAAAAACCCCTAAATTTAAGAAGATTTAAATCATATCAAGAATCTATTCTGACCATAATGACATGAAACTAGAAATCAATCAGAAGAAGAAAGAACCCTAAAAACATACAAACACATGGAAGCTAAATAGCATGTTACTAAACAAAGAATGTGTTAACAATGAGATCAAGGAAGATAAAAATAATATCTGAAACAATGAAAATAAGAACACAACAAACCAAAATATATGGGATACCTTGAAAGCAGTCCTAAGAAGAAAATTCAAAGCATTGCAGGCCTATGTCAAGAAATAAAAAAATCTCAAATAAACAAACTAACTTTACACTTAAAGAAATTTGAAAACAAAGTTATATGTGAGTAGAAGAAAGGAAATAATAGAGATCAGAACAGAAATAAATAAAATAGAATCTAACAAAACAGTAACTCGATCAATGGTATTAAGAACTAGTTCTTTAGAAAGACAAACAAAATGGACAAACCTTGAAACAGATTCATCAAGAAAAAAGAGAGAGGACTCAAAAACATAGAATCAGAAATAAAAGAGGAGAAGCAATGACTGACACCACAGAAAAGCAAAAGATTATAAGAAAATAGTACAAATAACTATGTGACAACTAATTGGACAATCTGGAAGAAATGCATAAATTCCTAGAAATATACTATCTTCAAAAACTGAATTAGGAAGAATCAGAGAATCTCATTAGACAGGTTTCAACCAGTGAAATTGAAGCAAATAATAATAATAATAATAACAACAACAACAACAACAACTCCCAAAAATCAAAAGTCCTGGACTGGATGGATTAACAGATGAATTTTACTAAATATTTAAAGAAGTAACATGTTGCCTTCTCAAACAATTCTAAAAATTTCATGAGGATGGAAAACTTCCAAGCTCATTTTATGAGGCCAGCAATATCCCAATTTCAAAACCAGATAAAGACACTACAAAGAAAGGAAATTATAGGTGAATATCTGTGATGACCAATCATGCTAAAATCCTCAGAATAATATTAGCAAACCAGACCCAGCAATGCATTAAAAAGATAATGTACCATGATCAAGTGGGCTTTATTCTGAGGATGCAAGTTTGGTACAGTATACACAAATCAATAAGTGTGATACACCACATAAACAAACTGATGGGTAAAAACCACATGATTATATAAATAGATGCAGAAAAAGCACTTGATAAAATCCAGCACTGATTTATGAAAAAAACTCTCAGCAAAGTGGGCATAGAGGGAGTATACCTCATTGTGATAATGACCATATATGACAAGCCCACAACCAACATCATACTTAATGGGCAAAACCTACAAGCATTTCTCTTAAGATCAGGAGCAAGACAGAATGTCTGCTTTCACCACTCTTATTCAACATAGTTCTGGATATCCTAGCCACAGCAATCAGATATGAAGAAGAAATAAAAGGCATCCAAACTGGACAGGAAAAAGAAAAACTATCATTATTTGCAGATGATATGATACTGTATATAGAGAATGCAAAGTTTTCCACAAGAAAAAAAAAAAACTACTAGAACTGATTAATGAATTCGGTAAAGAGGCAGGATGCACACCAAAAATGAACTATCAGATAGGGAAACTAAGGAAACAATCCCATTCACAATCGATTAAAAATTAAAATACCTAGGGATAAATTTAAACAAGGAGATAAAAGACTTGTACTTAGAAAATTATAACACACTGAAGAAAGAAGTTGAAGAAGATACAAATAAATGAAAGCATATACCGGGTTCATGGGTAGGAAGGACTAACATCATTAAAATGCCCATACTACCCAAAATAATCTAAAGATTCAATGCAATTCCTACCAAGATACTAATAGCATATTTCACAAAACTAGAACAAATATTTCAAAAATTTATGTGGAACCACAAAGAAACCCAAATAGCCATAGCAATCTTGAGATAAAAGAACAGAGCTGGGGGAAATCACACTACCTGATATCAAACTATATGAGAAGACTATAGTAATCAAAACAGCATGTCAGTGGCATAAAAATAGACATAGATGAATAGAACAGAATAGAGCCTCAATATAAACCCATGCCTCTATAGTCAATATTTGACAAAAGAGGCAAAAACTTACAACGGGGTAAAGACAGTCTATTCAATAAATGGTGCTGGGAAAATTGGACAGATACTTGCAAAAAAATATGAAATTAGACTCCCTTCTTACACCATACACTATAATAAACTTAAAATGGATTAAAGACTTAAATGTAAGCTGTGAAACCATAAAAATTCTAGAAGATAATACAGGCAATAAAATCTCATATTTCTCATAGCAATAATTTTTCTAATATATCACCTCAGGCAGGGGAAACAAAAGAAAAAAATAAACAAATTGGAGTACATCAAACAAAAAAGTTTTTGCACAGAAAGGGAAACCTTCAACAAAATGAAAAGGGAATCCACTGAATGGGAGAACATATTCACTAATGATACATCTGTAAGGTGTTATGTATTTTTGAGGGTGTCATTTTCCCCCAGAAAAGATTTTGAAAATCATTGATGTGTTTATTCCAATTAAATTCAGAAAAAGTAAAATTATAATAAATTTTGTTTGGGGTATATATAAAATACTGAAGCCTAAAATAATGTTAGAAGTTTTAATATAGTTACTTAAATATTTTTCTGTAATTTTTTTCAAATCCTTTAGTTTCAATTTTATGAGGTAATTTTCTTGTTTCCCTTGTCTGCCTTGACAAATTCATCCCACAAACCAGCAAAACATTTCTGGGCTGAATCCGGGAATGATACAAATATAAGTAGTATTACCAGTCAGGGACTGGCCCAGAGCAGTTCTGCCTCAGGTTGACCTGTAATGTGTGGGTCCTCGACTTCGTGTAGGAAAGAGTTCTCAATTCGAGTCCAGGTGGGTTCGAGAGTACACTTATTAAAGCTGGGAACAGTGAAACAAAGGAAGAAATTAGAGAAGAAACAACAGGGGAGAGCCTAGGCGGTGCTCTGCTTTTGCTCCCTAGAAATGTTGAAGGAAAGACGTGAGCCCAGGCAGGGCTGCTGTTAGCTCACTGGGAAGTGGAGGTCACAGTGATAGAAGTGAGCCAACACAGGGCTTCTGTAACGCACTGGGAAGTCAGAAAAAAAGGGGGCCTTGGAGACAAGATCAGGGGGTGAGCCTGGGTCAAACTGTCCTCTGCTCCCCTGGCTGCAAGTCTTGTGGGAAACCTTAAAAATAAAACATTCATGCCCCTGAAGAGACATGGAAGTGCTTTAGAGCAAGCCCATATTGAGTCTTTGTCCTGAGAGCTTTTTATCCTTTTTTTTCCCTGCAGGAGAGAATCTGAGGGGAGGGTTTCAGTAGAATGTTTATCAGTTTTTCCAGGAGCATTTTTAATATGTTGATGCACTGGAAATAAGTGTATAGGGGAGTTTATGCTTATTCTTTGGTCTGTTTTACTGTTTTACTTTTATCTTAGGTCTGTCTGGCTTTCATGGGATTTTTGTTATTTATTTGCCAAGTTCATCTGTCCTTGGGTTTAGCTGGCACAAATGGCATTAATTGAGTCTTTGTTCTCTATTTTCCCAGGTCAGAATGATTTAAGCTTTGTATTTTCTCATTTGGGAAGAGGTTACAAAACATTTGCTCTCAAGTGTCCTTGGTTATGGAAGATAAGGTCTTGCAATTCACAAGCTGGCTGTAAATTGCCCAAAGTTTTTGGCCTTGCTTTAATTTTCTTTTTGTTTTTTTTTTTTTGGTCTCAGTTTCCCCATTCCACTTGTCCAGGGATTTTCCTAGTTCTTAATATCGTGCCACAGTAGGATAGAAGGATTGCCTTAAAGGTGCTCATTGTCTGCTACAACAGAATTTAAACAATGCACTCCAGGATTTCAAAAGAGGGAGAGGCCACGGTTTCATTAGAAACAGAATGTTCAAAAAGTCTGAAAAAGGGAGACCCACTGGCAGCCGCATAGAGTGTGTATAATGGGAACTGGAAGGAAGTAAGATGGGAAAGATAGGCATATCCAGAAATGAAGAATTTGATAGTGTTTCAAGAATGGGATCTGGAGTCAGATAGCTCCAGGGTCAGCTCTCAGCTCCACCACTCCCTCACTGGCCAAGTTATTTTGCCTCATTTTGCTTTCTTATAAAATGAGCGTGTTGGATATTCTTTGCATGCCCCTTCAGATCCATCCTTCACCCTTCTCTACCGTGCTCTATTACCAGGAGGTAGATCTCTCTCTTTTTATTTAATCCTCATCAAATATATTTTCCCATTGATTTTCAGGGAGAGTGGAAGAGAGAGGGAAAGACAGAAATATCGATGTGAGAGAAACACATCAGTTGGTTGCCTCCTGCACATTCTCTGACCAGGGCCAAGGCCGAGAAAGAGCCTGCAACTAAGGTATGTGTCCTTGACGACAATCGAACTGGGGACCCTTGGGTCTGCAGGCCGACGCTCCATCCATTTAGGCATACTGGCCAGGGCCAGGAGATAGACCTTAATGGACTGGGTTTCCATCCCCTCTGGCTTCTGGTTGGATTGGGCCCTTGGAAGGTACTAACAGAATAATGGAGATCAAGAGGAGAGTGAGAACAGCGCATTTATCCATTTGGCTTCCTCCTTACCTCATTGATGCAGGTTAGCTTGTCCTTCTCCCCACAGCCACTCAGAGCTTCTTTTAGGTACAAATGTCTAGAGCCACAGTTCTTTTGTTCCCTCCAGCAAGGGGTGGTAATGGCTCCCACCTGATGCTAGCACCAGGGAGCTTCATCATCCTTTTTTGGTCATCCTAAGTCTGCCCATACTTTTGTAAATAGTCTCTTCATTACAGTCTCCTTATTTACCTCTCTGAACATGCCGTCTCTTTTCTGCTGTTACTTGACACATAGCATGTGCTGAGTAAACATTAGCCAATATACTACACTGCCTAGATGAAACCTTAGATGGTGATGTCTCCTGCTAGAAGTCTCCATCCATCCTTTGCAAAGATTTGCCTGGGAACCTGTATTAGCCCACGTGTCAGCAAAAAAGAACCAAGGCATCTCCATTCGAAGTCAGCAGCTGTGCCAGGTTAATTGTCAGGACTGATTTGCCAGCCAGATATTTATTCCAGGCAATTTCTCCTGCCATTATCCCCTCGGACTGGGTCCATCACTTTGTCACCTGGTTGAGAGGCTTCAATGAGCAGCATATCAACATTCATTACAAGCTGCTTTGTTTCTGTTTCGGTTTTTTTTTCCTGCCTTCGAATTAATGAGGTCAACCACTCATTTAACTCATTCCATAAAATAAAGACCTTGACAGAAGTTCCTTCTCCAGTCACATATCGCGAGACTGAATGTGAGAGTGCAGCACTGCTCAGGGTCTCCACTGCAGTAACATCAGACATTTATTTTATCAGGAGCCTTCTCTAGATGGATTTTGTGCTGTGCTGATCAGTCAATGGAGAGAAGTTTTATTTCTGAGAATATTGTTGCAGAAAGCCATAATACAGGGACTTAGCAGATATATTGTATTGGCCTCCTTTTCCCACGTCAAGCTGCCAGAAATCCTAATTCTATCCCCTCTTCTTTCATTGTAGGTATCATCACTTAAGAAGTTTTTCTCAAGAATTGTGCCTCTGATTTATCCTGTAAGTTTTCAAAGGCTACAAACACTACTCTGAGATGATATACATCAATTCTTTCAGGGGATTTTACAGTTACCTATGAGGTGTGTACTAACACCTACAGCACATTGATTCTGAGTGACTCATGTTTATGATTGGTGTGCCTGTGTTAGGGGCTTCTTATTAAAGAAGAAACAGCAACCATGGAATATTAGGAAACGTGGGAAGAAAATAATGGCACAGGTTATCTAAGCCACAAACTACAGAAAGAATCTGTAAATTTGAAATGAACTAACCCACATTGCATTTAACTCTCCATTTAAGGAGCAAAATCAAACCTTCAGATAAAATGCTTATAGAATCAGGTAAGTCCTGCCCTGGAGAAATCACACAAACCTTATTTACTGCTATTCCAACTTATACAAACAGTCCAGAGTTTCCTACGGTGTGCCACCGATGTGAAACTGTTGGGGAGGGATAGCTGCAATCCAGATATGGGAACTACACTTTGTCTCCTTCCTCTTCTCTTCTGATAAAGGCGCAGAGGAAGACAAAGGCCCAAAGTAGGGGAAAGCAAGAGCAAAATGGATAAGCAAGTGATGTGTGGCTTCTGCATAGGCACAACCATATGTCTGGCCAAGTTATTTGGAGAGAGGACAGACAGATCCCAGCTGCTGTGGGATCTGGCTGTCCAGGTCACTCTGGTGTTGGAGCTCTCTGGTGGGGCTTTTGCTCCCCTCTCCAGAGACAAAGCGAAGGTTCTGGATTTTGGCCTAAAGCTTCTGTAATGATTGCAATTCCTCCTTAGGTCCATTTGAAAAAAACTGATACCTAAATATGTGACTTGAAGTACAGGCATATGAAAAATAAATAATCCCCCCCACCTAATTCTAGGGGAGTACTATTTAAACAGAATGCATATTGCCTGAAAGTGTCCAGTTAATCTACAGCATCATTAAAATTGTACATGAGCCCATTACTGTCTCAGTATTGTGTTTCTGGGCAAGTCCCTTTGTTTGTTGTGTCACTGTGTCATCCTCCTACTGTTTGCTCCCTTTTTGGAGTTGAATGGACTTGTATTTAAATACCTGATTTCCTACCACACAGCTGTGAAACAATAGCATTATTTTTTATTCCTTTCATTATTTTTGTCATAAGCTTAAACCATTCTGCTGGGGGGGGGGAGACTCGGAACCTAATGAACATTCAATTATATTTGTGTCAGTCCAATGTCACTTACGATCATGGCTGATGTATGAACCAGGTTCTTTAAGGGCCACAATAAATGCGTATACACCGTTTCACCTAACATTATTGCCTGTACACATTTCCATAGAATAACAAAGTCCACATACTTGTCATCTTTTTTCTAAGTTTTTAAATTGATTTTGAGAGAGAGAGAAAGGGAGAGGGAGAAACATCAATGTGAAAATGAAACATCGATCACTACCTTCTTGCATGCACCCTACCAGGGATCAAGCCCACAACCCAGGCATGTGCCCTGAACAGAAATTGAACAGCAACATTTTGGTGCACAGGACAATGCACAACCTACTGAGCAACACTGGCCATGAACATACTTGTCATCTTTAATGATCACAGAGAATTTCACTGCAGAAGTGGAGAACTTTAGAAAATATCACATCTGCATGTTTTCCTATTGGTGGGTGGTACTTCAAAACGTGCTAGCTGTAGAGAACTCCGCTAAATTCTAACCACACATCAATAACAGGACACAATATAAATTAAGCCACATTGGACCTAAACCTCACCAAGTTGAATTAGTATATATTGTTACAGTATAGGCTATTCTCTCCCGGGCTAGGCCCCGATGTTTCTAGGTCCCAGTTATTATTCAGTGAGCAGAGTATGGAAGTTAGGATTTGAAACAAACCTGAGCTATTTGGGACTGCAGCTCTAAGTGAGCTTGACTTCCATTCACTTTTGAAATGCCCACATTCTGCTGGATTCTTCTGTTTGGATTCTTTTCATTTACACCACAGGGAACTGGATCTATGTTGTTTTCATCTAAGCATTCATGTCTAATATTTTTTAGCTGTAGTGGTCTGGCAAGGTTTTGACTGTTACAAGCTGACAAGATAGCACAGCATTTTATCTATTCATGTTGCCGCTGGTTAGTCTAAAGATTGTCAGGAATATTCAGGTACTGGAGCTACGGTACTTTTTGTATCCTTTGTCAGTTGGAGTTCGAACTGGGTTCATTTTCCTCCCAGAGAGGGGTAAGTATATAATATTCTGCTGAGGATAGACTAGTCCTCTGGATATGCTCACTTAAGGCTATTCAAAGCCTTTTGACTTATCTACCTGTTTCAGCCAAATTCATCCTTGGGATATTACCTGTCAGGTCTGTGAAAGATTCTAGTGCACAGTACTATCTCTGCTGTCTTTAAATAGTCAGGAGTAAAACTTTATCATTTGCAAGGCAGGGTAAGTGGATGAGAGTGGCCGCTGATGGGTTTGTTCAAACAAAACTGCTTAGCCATAGCTGGTTTGGCTCAGTGGATAGAGCATCAGCCTGTGGACTGAAGGGTCCAAGATTTGATTCCAGTCAAGGACACATGCCCGGGTTGCAGGCTTGATCCCCAGTAGGGGGCATGCAGAAGGCAGCAGATCAATGATTCTCATTATTGAAGTTTCTATCTCTCTCTCCTTCTCCCTTCCTCTCTGAAATCAATTACATATATATATATATATATATATATATATATATATATATATATATATATATATATATTAAAACAGCTTAGTGGTCACGGGTTGTACAAGGTCCATGGCACTGTGTTTTACTTCTGAGCAGTGGCAGCAGTTTTCAGCCTAGCCACACCCCCTGGTGACACAAGCTCCCTGTGTTGAGAGTGGCTCTGGAGGATGCTCAACCCCATAGCCTTCTCAAGCAGCTATCTTTATACTTGGTATCCACAGGGAGCCAGGAGACCTAATTAGGAGGGCTTGTTGTCCTGTCACAAGATGAAACTCCTCACTGTCAGCAGGATGGACAATTTTATCTATAGGCTTCACCAAGTTCTTTGGGCTCATACATGATGGCCTCCCCTAACAACCAGCTCACACTTACAAATCACCTGACTAGGATTAGGAATGCATCCTATGGGCAGATTACATAATCCAGATACTGGCCTATATGAAAACCAATCCATGAACTTGGCCTACTTTTAAACTAGAGTCTAAGCAGCTGGACTTACCAGTTCCTGCTTACAAGCCATCCCTGCTGTTGAAAAAACAATTCATGCACACTTCCTACTGATAACAGGATATAATAAACCAATACAATGGGTGGTCAAAGAAATTGGTCTTTTCAAGTCTGAAGAGGCAGTAACTAGCATGTATTCCTTTGGATATTTAGGAAGCTGTGTTTAGTGTGCAAAGGAACCTTGATCTAAAAAGGTCTTATACTTTGCTTATTGATTCATGAATTTATCTATTCGATGTTTCATTTATTTACTCATTTGCTTATTAATCACTTCATGTATGCTAGGCATTGCACTAGGCTTAGAGGCTACAGAGATAAATAAGGCAGTTCCTATTCTGGAGAGTCTCACATGCAAATTAACACTAATAATCTACACTAATAAAAGAGAAACATGAAAATTAACCATCACTCTGCCACTTCACTACACCCACAAGCCACACCCAATCAGAAGCAAGTATGCAAATTAACCCAACTAAAATGGCAGTGGCCACGGAGCTGGAGCAAGCAGGAGGCATGGGTTGCCCCTGGTGATGGAGGAAGCCAAGCTTCCCACCTGCCCTGGCCAGCCCTGGGCTCCACTCAAGGCTGCAAAGTTTCAATTATAGAAGATAAAAACATCCCAGATACCTGCTTCCAGCCTGCCCTGGCCTCTACTCAAGGAGACTCTGAAAAAAAATAAGAAAAAGAATAAAAGGAGAGGCTGAGAGCTTGGGTCACCAGGGAGTGTGGCCTGCCTGAAAACGGCTCTCAACCCCTCACCCAGGCTGGTCAGGTACCCCAGCAGGGACCCCCACTCTGAAGGAGATGTGGCCAGCCTAAAAACAGCCCTCAGCCCCTCACCTGGGCTGTCTGGAGTTGCCCCAGGTGATGGAGGAAGCCAGGGCCCTTTGGGCCCTGAGATCTACTCAAGGCTACAAAGTTTCAATTATAGAAGATAAACAAACCCCAGATACCTGCTGGGCTGGGATCTTGGGTTGCCAGGGGCAACCCAGGCTTTGAGAGGGGAACCAAGGCAATCAAGTTTCAATTACAGAAGTTAAATAAATCCCAGATACCTGCTTCCAGCCAGGCACCCCAGTAG
>PVJC01039675.1:0-16140 GCA_004026665.1 Murina feae | reverse complement strand
ATAAATAATTTGCATATTACTCTTTTATTAGATAGGATAGTTACAAAAAAGTCATGGGGATGTAAAGTATATCAGAGAGAATATAGTCAATAATATTATAATAGGTATGTGGGTACTTGAAATATTGGAGGGATCACTTTGTAAAGGATATGATTATCTAACAACTAAGCTCTATGCCTTAAATGAATACAAAATAATATTGAATGCAAACTTTAATTGAAAGATAAAAATATTTTTTAAAGGGGAAAAATCAAGTCAAATTAAAAAATGCATGGTTTATGTGCTCCCAGGGGCCTCCTCTCCCCAAATTGTGTTTCAAATCAACATAGTGACTTGGGCCAGAACTGGGGGCTTCACTTGTGTTATATTCATGGAGCAGATGTTAATTAAAAGAAATGTATGCCTTAAAAAATCAACTGTGCAGTATATAGGGTATTTGGCATATTCTCTCCACCTGCCCACAAAGCCCTTTCACTTGCATAAATTAAATAAAGGAGATAAATACCTTTATGGACTTGGGGAAGGCAAAATCTTGAATAATCTGGGTAATTGTCTATTTTACTAAGGTAAACTTCACCATAATCTCTGCTTGTTTTCTTTACCCGAAATTAAGATTTCTGAGAGTAATAAGGGAATGAGATGAGAGGTTACATTTTTTTTATGAGAGAGCTGCTTCTTTCACTACAGAAAATGTCTCAAGGTTAAAGATTCATTTTCATTATCAGATCCTTTTTGTTAATTATTTATAACTATATGCACATTTAAAAACAAACAAACCAGTTTTCTTCTAGTCGAATGCCTCAGACTAAGTCTCTGCTCCCTAAGTAACTTACTTTGAAGGAACTGAGCAAAATAGTCTTCAGCAGATGCTATTTTTCATATTCAATGAAAGCACCTTTACCCCTACTGTTCCTCTAAGATGTCTGAGTCTAGGACCTCAGACCTGGCAAACAGATTTAGAAGTGCAGATAAAGAGAAACAGAGCCAAACATGACCCCACTAGCTTAGTGTTTTATTTAAGATGCAAAGGTTTCCATCTACAGAGAAACTAAGCACTGTAATAGGATTATTCTGCTCAGTGGTGAAGTCTACCAGAAACAAAATCTCAGAGGTAAAAGCTATCAGGTAAATTGAACTCACTAAAATTTCCTCCAGACAATAATGCCCAGTTAAGTAGACAATTAGAATAATTCATCCTCCTGCAGCACAAAACACAAAGGGCAATATGAAATGTGATATTAAGATTTTAACAAGAAGTATACAAAAGGCAGGAATATCTTAATAAAATAAAAGTGTGGGTGGGAATTAAATGCTGCAAGTTGCTCTGGTGTGTTTCAGTCAACAAAAAGAATTATTTCCTGCCAGGACTCAGTGTCAGGTAGCAACTTTTGATTCTAGCTACTTTCAAACAAATAAATAGGTATGGTAGCCTTTAAAACTGTTGGTTGTGAATTACATACAGCTGACTTCATCTTGGATCCCCATCTTATGCTTTCATTGCTCATTTAGCACACAGTATGAGTCTGTTTCCTGTGAACTTGGCAGACATATCCAGGCACTTCTTTTTTGTCAAACCTTGACTTAGAATTTGAGAAAAAACATTTCATCTTGAGCAACTCTGGTTTTTTATCTCTGGTATTTAACCTCTGTCAAATCCTTATGCTCTACTTCTATACCCATTCCTATGGACACTTGACTATATTCACTTACCAACATAACTTTAAGATATCCTATATAATAAAGAGGTAATATGCAAATTAACCTTTACACCGTCATAAGATGGCTGCCTATGACCAGGCCAGCAGCGGGGGTTAGTGAGGGACAAGCAAATAACTGAACAAGCAGGCTGTGTGGGGCAACCAGGCCAGCAGTGGGGTTAGTGAGGAACAACCAAACAATTGAACAGGCTGCGTGGAGTGACGAGGCTGGTGGGGAGGGGCCATGAGGGGTGACCAGGCTGACAAGGGGAGCAGTTGGGGTGACAAGGCTGATGGGGGCGGGGCAGTTGAGGGCAATTAGGCTGTCAGGAGGGGCAGTAAGGGGTGACAGGCCAGTGGGGGGGGGCAGTTAGGAGCGACCAATCTAGCAAGGGGGCAGTTAGGGGCAAGCAGTCCAGCAAGCAGAGACAGTGAGGGGCAATCAGGCAGGTTGGCAGGTGAGCAATTAGGAGCTTGTGGTGCAGGACTGTGAGAGAGATGTCCAACTGCTGGTTTAGGCCCAATGAATATGTCTCTGGTTTGTTGAGACATCCTTAATTACATATTCTATGTTTCTAACCATAATGAAATCAAATAAGTAATCAATAAAAACTAGTAATAAATTTTAAAACAAGAAATATAATTACAAATAACTCAAAGGTAAAAGAAGATTTATAATGAAAGTTACGAAATATTTACAATAAACAATAATAGTTAAAAGGGCTAACTAGCTAGCTTAAGACAGAAAGGGAGAGGGTCCAGAGGGGTTGGAGGCATCTTGGCCTGAACAATTAAAACAACATAAACCAAGGACAGAGATATCTCTGGCCTGAGCAGATGGGGTGATAAATTTCTGACCAAGAGAAAAAGAAAAAAGAGCAAAAGAGGTCGCTTTATTCTTTTGAGCAGAGAAGCCAGCAGTTTCGGTCTCAAGTCTAGGCAGAATAAAGTTGCTAGGCTCTATAAAGTAGATCGAAAGCAACTCCAACTTGAACAGGTAAGAGGCATATGTGAAGGACAAAGAAAAGACACAGGATATTGGGAAGAAGGAAACATACTTTCACAGAGGATAGAGAAATGTTGCAAACTAAGGGGAGACAAAGATGGGGCACCATGTGGGCTTTGGCCTTTGCAGAGTGACCGATGAGGAAAGCACAGGGGTCCTAAGTTAGGGGTAAGCACAATCAGGAAGGGTCATGTTCAGACAAAGGGTCACAGTCCTTAATGTCTCAAGACAAAAAAAGCAGCAGTCATCCTTCTTATGGTACACTTTTATCCTTCTGAGCCAGGAGGGAGAGAGTCTTAGGATTAGAAATTTAGGATTTGGGTTTTAGAGGTAGCATCTGCTTGCAATAAAGCTTCTGTACTTCTCACCTACCACCTTTTGTCTGTGGTTTCATTTTTCAAATCCTTCTGGACAAGAACCCAGGAAAGAAATCATCCTTACATCCTGCTCAATAACAAAAAAAACACAAACCTTAATAATCCAATAAAACAATTCATTTGCACCATGTAGCTAAAGTGGTATCTACAGGAAAATGTGCACATTTAAATTCAGGTTAGAAAAAATAAGGTTAAAAATTAATAATTAATACATTCAATTCAAAACATTATTTTTAAAAGCTACAAAGTAAACATGGTACAAGGGAGATATAAGTAAGAAAAACACTTAATAAAATAAAAAATAGTATCAATAAAATTAAACATTCTTTGAATAAGTAAATCTTTGGTGAGAAGGAGAGTGTGAGTGCAGGATGAGCAAGATCAACAAAAAAAGAGAGAAAATAGAGATAAGGATTTATAAAATTACAGGAGAATATCATGAACACATTAGTCAGTGAATTTAAGAAACTTAAATATAATAAACAGATTTCTGGAAAAATATTGCAATTTCCCAAACTGTCTCAAAAAGAAGCAGAAAACCTGAAGAGCTATATATTCATTAAATAAGTGTATCATTGGTTATATATAAAAATTATGCCAAAAGAAGCACCAAAAACCAGAACCAAAGAGGTTTAAATGCTTATTTTTCCAGAATTTTTTTAATTCAAACTATTCCAGAAACCAAAAGAAAGGGAAAAATCAACAATTCCATTTATGATCTGTACTTAGAAAACGATAGCACATTGAAAAAAGAAATAGAAGAAGATACATTCAAATGGAAGACTATACCATGTTCATGGACTGGATGAATTAACATCAATACAAGGTCCATACTTACCCAAAGCAAATGTAAATAGTGACTGTATAGGAGTGTATTACATTATTCTCTATGCTTTTTATTCTAAATGTTTCCTTCACATATGCAATCATTGTTTAATTTGACTGATGTCACAAGGGGAATATTAGTAATTTTAGTCACACTAAAAACAATGATACTAACTCTTCCCAAGAGGTCATAAAACTTTTACATTTTACATTACACTGAATAAAGTTTTCCTGTGGGGAGAGTATCCCTCTGTAAATTGATGAATTACTATGGGATGCTAGTCAGAGGTAAAAGAAGTAGCAAGCACTCAGGCCTCTCCTTCTACACTCGGTCCCCTTGCTGTCCAACCAGTAAATGCCCAACAGGATTGAAACCATCATCAATTATTTGTTCTAGTCCTTGAATTTTAGGGAACTTGACAGTGTTAGCTGCAAACATTTTCAATGAACCTTTTGACATGGGAGGGAGAAAATCTTAATCATGGTACCATTCAAATATCAAGAAAAGAAATAGTATTGCTGTGTGTTATCCATTTGCCCACTGTTCAAAACACACTGATACTAAATGTGCATTAAATCAGTTAGCACAGCCTCGCCTGCATCGATCAGTGGTTGAGCATCGACCCATGAACCAGGAGATCATGGTTCAATTCCCAATCAGGGCACATGCCCGGATTGTGGGCTCAATCCCCAGTGGGGAACATAAAGAAGGCAGCCAATCAATGATTCTCTCTCATCATTGATGTTTCTATCTCTCTCTCCCTTTTCCTTCCTCTCTGAAATCAATAAAAATATATTTTTTAAAGCATTTAGCAGAGTACCTAGTAGGCACTCAACATTTATTGAACAGAGTTTATTTTTAATATTGCCATTTTATGTTAGTTCAGCATTCATAGGTTACTTAAAAATTTTTATATGAAACAAGACAAAAACTAAACCAACTATGTTGAGACTGAAAGTCATTAACTTAGAATGGAGACATGGTCTATTCCAATGGTTCTCAAACTTTATAGATCATCAGTATTACCAGAAAAACTCATTGAAACATAGATTGCTGAACCTCATTATCAAAGTTTCTGAGGAAGGTAGGGCTCATGAAATTGAATTTCTAGCAAGTTCCCAAGTTATATTGATGCTAAAGATTAAATTATAGTAATGATTGGTCATTATAAAATGAACAATTAAAGAGTGGTCAACCAATTAACAACCAATTATTATTTTTTAATAAATCTTTATTATTGAAAGTATTACATTAACAGCAAATTATTAATAATTTCCCACTTTAGGGGTGCCTGGAGAAAGAAAATTACTATTTCTTTAGTCTGAATCTTATCATCTAAACTAATAAAAGTGGAATAGTAAAATTAACCGTTTCTCCGGGACGCCCACAGCCAATCAGAACGGCTGTATGCAAACTAGCCCAGCCAACATGGCGGCCGCCACTCACGGACCTGAGTAAACGTTTAGGCATAGGCAGCGTCCGTGCAGCAGGAGCGAGAGCGAAACTACCTGCTTGCTAGCTCCTTAGCCTTTGGCCTGAAGCAAAACGCATATTTGCAACAATTAAGTGTAACAATTGTTTCATTATAGAAGCCGAGAGGTGAGGCAGAGAGGAGGCTTCCTTAGTAAAAGGCCTCGCCTTAAAGGAACAGCATCAATTATAGGAAACCTGCATCCAGCCGGCCTTGCTGGGATGTTGGGCAATGGGAGCTGTGGGCAGCTTTAAAGCCCCTCACCCAGGCTGATCAGGCACACCAGCAGGTGGACATCCCCCGAGGGGTCCCAGACTGCGAGAGGGCCTAGGCCGGGCTGAGGGACCTCCCGAGTGCACAGAGTGGCT
Organism: Murina feae; assembly: GCA_004026665.1. Taxonomy (NCBI): domain Eukaryota; kingdom Metazoa; phylum Chordata; class Mammalia; order Chiroptera; family Vespertilionidae; genus Murina; species Murina feae. Next base: position 10,395 of record PVJC01039675.1, on the reverse strand, counting down.
GCAGGGCGGGACAGTGCAGGACCCAGGACCAGTGAGTGAGAAAGAGGCGGCAGGGTTGCAGGGCATCAGGAAGCGGGTAAGAGGTGGCAGGGGGTCGGCGGCCTGCTTGGTGGGCTTCCCAGGCCCTTGGAGGGGCATTGGGGAGCGGGAAAGAGGCGGCAGGGGGTCGGCGGCCTGCTTGGTGGGTTTCCCAGGCCCCTTGCAGGGCACCAGGAAGTGGGAAAGCAAGGTGCTGGGCTGGGGAGTGGGAAAGAGGCAGCGGAGCGGTCTCGGACTGCTTGGCAGCTGCCCAGGCCCTTTGTGAGGCACCGGGGAGCGGGAAAGCAAGGCTGCAGGGGCCGGGGTCCTGCTTGGCAGCTCCCCAGACCCCTTGGCGGCACCGGGAAGTGGGAAAGGAAGGCAGCAGGGGACCGGTGAGTGGGAAAGAGTCGGTGGCCTGCTTGGCAGCTCCCCAGGCCCTTTGGGGGCCACTGGGGAGCGGGAAAGCAAGCTCTTGGGGGCTGGAGTCCTGCTTGGCGGCTCCCCAGACCCCTTCCGGGGATCAGGGACCAGGAAAAGGCTGGCCTGACCACGAGGCAGGGTTTTCCCTCCTTTCTGGTGGCTGGAGGAAGATGGGCAGTAAGCAAGCTTGGGAGGCAGGCCACACCCAGCCCTGGCCACAGCTCAAAAAAGAGAACAACATGCAGGGGAGGGCAAGAGTCTGAGAGATCATCATAGAGGGGATGCCTGCTCCAAGCCTTGATGGTGTGCCTGGGGGCAGGCCCCCAGCAGGTAGACACACACAGGAGGACTGCCTCCTTGGGGTGTCCAGGAACGCCTATTCTGGGTCTGCTGCCTGGCTCTGCCCCGGGAGCCTCCACAGGGCGTGCGGGAGTGTCTGCTGCACAGTGCGGAGAATCTGAAGCCAGTCCGCTGCCCGGCTCCACCCCGGGTGTGTTTGCTCAGCAGCAGGGCCCCACCGAGGGATCCTGCACCACCGTCCGCCCCAGGCTCACCACCCAGCTCTGCGCCAGGTGTGTCCCCTCAGCAGTGGGGGCCCACCAGGCATGTGCGATCATGGGCCCTCCGGTGGGAAATGTCCAGGCCTACACTCACCAGCCCTCTCACCCCTCAGTGCATGAACCCTGAAGGGGCTGTGGGCAGCCTGAAAATGGCCCTCAGCCCCTCACCCAGGCTGGCCAGGCATGCCAGCAGGTGGACATCTCCCCCGAGACTGCAAGAGGGCACAGGCCGGGCTGAGGGACCCCCACCCCCCAAGTGCACAAATATTTGTGCACCGGGCCCCTAGTGTATAATATAATGTTATGATATATGTCTTATAAATAAGATATGTATGTAATAATATAATAATCTTATCTTAACATACCCCTTAAATTACAAGTTAATAAACTGAAAAATAATTGAGTGTTTATTACATGCATGGCACTTGGGTAATTATATAACATACATTACTTATTTTAATCTCCACAACAGCTCTATAAGTATTATTATCCTTATTTTTACATATAAGTAAGTAGAGCCTCAGAGAGGTTAAGTGACCTGGTCAACTAGAGTGGTGACAATAAATCTGTATCCAAGTGGAACTTCATAACCCAAGCTCTCAATATTGCTTTTTCCTCTGAAATAATAAATGGCTTTCTACCCTAGCACCAGTCCACAAGCTGGGCAACTGTTTATACTTTAAAGTCCCAATAATTGGAGCCATGGAGCTAATGTTCAGAGCCTAATTATGGGAAAAGGCACTAACGGACTTGCCTCCTTTCACCTAAAATCAACCATTGATCATACAGAGAGGAAAGAAGACCAGAAGAAACAAATTGAAGAAATCAACAAAAGATCCAGGTACTATTTTTCTTCTTGATCTCTCCAAACCACAAAACAAAGATTCCTATGCAATACATTCATTTCCTTCCTCAGTCCCAATGGCATCATTTGAAAACACAAGAAAGAAAATGACTAAACTGCATTTGGGGAAATATCTTAGCATCCTTTTGGTTAGTAAACCCTTATGGAAACTTTTGCTAAGAAAGTCCTTACATGTAAGGGTATGGAAATGAAGACAATATTTTCTTAGTAGTCCAGAAAGTGTGCTGTTGAAAAAGAAATGAAGTAGCAGGAAGGTATGAGATGAGATTGACTAGCCCAGTCAGAAAGCTAATAAAATTCCAAAAACACAGAAATTGCAAAAATTGAGACAAACTGCTTTTTAAAAGGGAGGAGCAAAGTGTCATCTTTCTTTTTAAAGTTCATGACATATTCATTTTACAGTTTTACTTAAGTTTTAAAGCAGGAAAAAGTGAAGACATTAAAATAGTAAATGGACAGAGCAGAGCTTCCCATTAAAATAAATACACTTCGTTTTATTGTTTGGAAACCCTAACAAGGTCCAGACTATTACCTGAATTTTGTCATTTAAAAAAAAAATAAGTTTCCAGAGGTTAGATTAAATTGGCTTGGAATTACAGTGTTAAAAGAATATCTGCTAAAAACACTTAGAAAAACAGCACATCTTAGACCTCCTGAATGGTATGTTCATGCCAAAATCTGCTTCCTTTTTGTTTGAATTTTGAGGCTATTAATAACATTACCAACATGGGACTATTACCTCAGTCTACATGGAGATCACTTTGCTACTTGGCTGAGGATGTGAGCATAGTTAGAATTAGTCTTGTATGTGTATTTGGGGCTGAGAAACCTGATACCCAATTGGTAACAGCAAAGATGCATTGCTCAGGATTAAACCTTAAATTCATCCTTGATGCTTTTTTCTCACATTCTACTTTTAATTGACAAATCATGTTAGTTCTACCTTCAGAATACCATTCAAATACAATCCCTTCTCTATACCTTCCACTTCCACCCTAGTTCATGCATTTTCTACTTAGATTACTGAACGAGCTTTCTTCCTGCTTCTGCAGAATATTCTGCACAGAGTGGTCAAGTGATCCTTTTAAACTCTAAGTCAGAAAGTGTTACTCCACAGCTCAAATCCTCCAATGGCTACCTACCTCATTTGGAACAAAATCCGAAGTCATTACCACAGCCTGCAAGGCTCTAGTAGATCTGAGCCCCACTTATTTCTCAGATCCCAATTCTTATTTCTCATCAACTCCTTTGTATCTATGACCACCAAAATGTCGCCCAGATATCACACTACCAGTCCCTGCACCATTCGTTTTCCTTCTCTCATAGACATTATGGCATGCTTTCGCCTCTCGCCTCAGAGCTACAAAAGTCCTCTCCCATTCCCATTTCCAGCTCTTGACCTTGCTCCCTATTTTATTAAGGAACAGTTGAAATTACCCAAGTTCCACATGCTCCCACCTCCCACCGAGTACGGAGAGGTTATTCAGCTTCAAGAGGACCAGAGAAAAAACATTTGCCAGTTTTTCTTGGAGGTTGGCATTGTCAATGAGGAACAGCTTAAGGTTCATGGATTCTAAAATGAAACCAAATGGAGAATTTCTTGAATAATTTTATTCTCTAAATCCAGTTTGGCTGCCTTGTGAAACGATTCCCTGCAGTAAACGGACTTTTCATTTATTTTATCATTCAAACTTCCATTCACATCATCTGCATGAGTACAGAAAATATAGGGTCTGTAGGCTAGTAACACATAAGAAAATCGCAGTAAGATGGTAACGAAACCCCATATTCATCTTAACATGTTTCCAATGGAAAATATTTTGTTTTGAGTGTTTATTTGTTTATTGTTCAGTTTATTATTTTTCATTTGATTAAATGCTTTTTGTTGTATTAAACCATGTATGTTGCAGCTTAACAATAAAAATCTATGAATTCTGTGGGGAAAAAAATATTTACTCACCTTCTTCCATGCATAGCCATTTATTCTGCCTTCCACTTTAACTAGCTTCTATGTAAGGCCAACATCACCTACAACAATTCCCTTCTCTCACTCTTATATTATCAATGTTTCCCTCTCTTCTGGATTATTCTCATCAGCATACAAACATACTATAATTTCTCCCTTCTTAAAATTAAAAAAAAGCTTCAACTCTGCTTCCTGTATCTCAACTCTGCACACCTCTGCAGCTAAATTATTCTAAGGAAATATCTATACTTCCTCTCCTTCCATTAACTCTTTATTTTTCTTTTTATTCTTTTTTAAAAATCATTATTGTTCATATTATTACAGTTGTTCCTCTTTCCCCCCCATAGCTCCCCTCTTCCCAGTTCCCATCCCACCCTCTGCCCTTACCACCCCCCCCCGTCCTCATCCATAGATGTATGATTTTTGTCCAGTCTCTTCCTTCATCCACAACACCTCTTTCCCCCTGAGAATTGTCAGTCCACTCCCTTTCTATGCCCCTGATTTTATTCTATTCACCAGTTTATTCTGTTCATCAGATTTTTTATTCACTTGATTTTTAGATTCACTTGTTGATAGATATGTATTTGTTGTTCATAATTTTTATCTTTACTTTTGCTTCTTCTTCTCAAAGGATACTTTTCAGCACTTCATATAATACTGGTTGGGTGGTGATGAACTCCTTTAGTTTTTTTCTTGTCTGTGAAGCTCTTTGTCTGACCTTCAATTCTGAATGATAGCTTTGCTGGGTAAGGTAATCTTGGTTGTAGGTTCTTGCCATTCATCACTTTGAATATTTCTTGCCAGTCCCTTCTAGCCTGAAAAGTTTCTGTTGAGAAATCAGCTGACGGTCATATGGGTCTCCCCTTGTAGGTAACTAACTGCTTTTCTCTTGCTGCTTTTAAGATTCTCTCCTTGTCTTTTGCTCTTGGCAATTTAATAATGATGTGCCTTGGTGTGGTCCTCCTTGGATTCCTTTTGTTTAGGGTTCTCTGTGCTTCCTGGACTTGTAAGTCTATTTCTTTCACCAGGTAGGGGAAGTTTTCTGTCATTATTTCTTCAAATAGGTTTTCAATATCTTGCTCTCTCTCTACTTCTGGTACCCCTATAATTCTGATGTTGGTATACTTGAAGTTGTCCCAGAGGCTCCTTACATTATCTTCACATTTTTTAATTCTTTTTTCTTTTTCTTTTCCGGTTGGGTGTTTTTTGCTTCTTCATATTTCAAATCTTTGACTTGATTCTTGTGATCCTCTAGTCTGCTGTTGGATCTCTGTATATTATTCTTTATTTCAGTCAGTGTCTGCTTAATTTCTAGCTGGTCCTTTTTCATATCCTCGAGGGTCTCACTAAATTTGTCGGCGGTCTCTAGAAAATTCTTGAAAAACCTTATAACTGTGGTTTTGAACTCTATATCCAGTCATTTGCTTTCCTCCATTTCTGTCATTTGTGACCTTTTTCTTTGTCTCTGCATTTTGGCTGCTTCCCTGTGTTGATAGGGTGGCTTTCTATTCTAGGCATCCTATAGGGCCAAGTGGCTCAGCCTCCCCAATTACCTGAGGTGGACACTCTTGGTGCACTGCTTTGTAGGCTTTGGGCACAGTCTTGTTGTAGCTAAGCCTTGACTGTTGTTGGTATCACTGGTAAGAATTGACCTCCAGGCCACTTGGCTGTGAGAATCAGTTGTGTCTATGGTGGGAGAACGTCTGTGCTGGAGACACCTTTATGGGGCAAGACTTGCTTCTGTGGGGCTTTGGTGCTCATTGTGTCTGCCCCCTGAATGTGTCCCTTTTGGATCTGAGGAGTTGTAATCTGGGTGGTCCCACTCTGACCACTGGGTACACTGGCTCTTGGATCTCTAAGGAGGTGCTAATTTATCCTCTGCCTGAGGCTACCCTTTTATATGTAAAAGTCTCTCCAAGCAGCTTGGGTGGGGTGGGGTCTCGAGGAATCAACAGGGTGGAGCAAATAGCTATGGCTGAACCTCAGCCCTGCCCTAAGAGGCACTGGGTCTCAGTGTTCCTCGGCACCACCAAGACAAAGCCACTCTGGGGTTTCTCCCAGTGCCAGACAGTCCAGCTTCTCCCCGTATGAGTCTAGGTCCCCAGAAACTCACCCAGAACTGAAGTTCAGAGTCGTCGGGAGCTTGTGACTCCCTCCAGATTGAAAAAGAGAACCAGGTCCTTGGTTGCAAGCCCTTTCTACTAGCCCTTTCCACGCGCGCCTCCATACCTTTGCACTTTACTTCTGCACCTCCTCCAAGTCTCAGTCCTTTCTAGTTGCAGAATTTCCACTCAGCCAGTCTTCCTGTGGGTCTGGGTGGTGTCTGTTTTTTCGTTTCGTTGTGGATTTGAAATGGTTGTGTGAGGCAGCAATTCCAGGTGTTTACCTATGCCACCATCTTGGTTTCTCCCTTCTATTCACTCTTGATCCCACTGCAGCTAATGCAAATCTAAAGCCAATGGTCAGTTCTCAAGTTGTATTTTCCATAACCATTAATATCTTTTGGTACAGTTCATCACCTTTTCTTGATACACTTTCTTCACATGGCCCCCAGGATGCCACACAGTTCAGATTTTGCTTCTGTCCAGTGCCTGCTCTCTTCTGCTCCCTCATCCCTAAAGCAACTCCTAAAGTCAGTTTCTCTAACCTTGTGCTCCTCTCATACATTCTCACTAGCCACACAAGTTGGTTTCTTTGTCATTCCTCAAATATATCAGTTTAGAAGGCTTTCTTCTTCCTCTTCTCTCTACATGGATTGCTCTTCCCTCAGTTTCTTCAAGTTTTTGCTCAAATATCACATATACAGTGACATTTTTTCTGATCACCCTATTTAGAATTGCAATATTCACTCCCCTCAAACTTCCCAAATCCATTTATATTTCTCTATGGTATTTACCAACTTCTAATAAACTACAAAATTTATTTATTTAATTTAACTCTTCCTTTTGGCCTGATATTTGTCACCTTATCATTATCAGGCCAAAGGGATGCCTTTGATTTCAGATACCTGACACACAGTTAGCATTTAGTAAATCATTGTCAAATTAATGGAGCTATAAACCTTGGCTCCTAGCATATGAATTAAGACAATTGTCACTATCAAAGACCACATATTAAGAAACTGAGGACCCCTAATAATGAACAAATATTCAATAATAAAATAAGTATTTTAAGTTCCCAACAGATTGCTCAGAGTTAGTTTGGTCAATATACAGAACGATTTCCATAGCCATATTGAGAAATACTTACCTTTCTTGGAAAAAGATACCACTCAAATCATTAAATGGGTTAGAAACCTAGGTAACTTAATGGGTGGAGAAATTTACCTCTTGACACAAAAAAAATCATGTAGTTACTGGCCCTCAAATTTTGTCATCCCCTCAAGCAGGTTGCTCCTAAATTCTTCTAGTCAAATAGATGTGGTCATTTTATAGAAACCCAACTCAGAAATAATTATAAGACAACACAAGCAGCAGGACCATTTCATGTCAAACTAATGACCTCAGGACATGCAAGCAAGACTCTTGTGTACAACTCCTTTAGAGCAGGGGTCAAAACCATTAAACTAATGTTAAACTGGAGTTCCTGGGCCCTGAGTATCCCATGACTCGAGAGGATTGGGATTTGTAAAAAAAGTAAGATTAAACACATGTATAAACACTCTAAAAGACACTTTATACAAATACCTTTTTGTCTGAAATCAAAACTCCAGAAAACAGAACTTTAAGTTCCTACTTTTAAATGAAAACTATCGTTAGAAACACATTCAATAGTTGATTTTAAAAGAAAAAGAAAAAAACTCTCAGGTTGAAGTATGAAGACACCAGTGCTTGACTTTCATAAGTGTTCTATTTAAAATCTTCATTATAAAGGCCTGGTCCCTAAAAGGCATTTTTATAGATATACAAGTTTAGCAACTTCTGGAAACTTTAGTGTTAGGGTGATGAGTAATCCAAACCCCTCAAAGAAATGTCCTTGTTGGGGGCTGAGTGAAAGTTGAGTTAGTTGGCCATATGATGTCAACACATTGCCACAGCAGAAAGGGTTAAGAGTCATGTTTACTGAACTTTGATTTCAAATTTAAATATATGGAACACTTGTAACAAAGACACTTAGCCTAGCTCTCTGTTCACCAAGTCTTTTCTATTCTCCTTTGACATACTACATTACCCAGGTACCTTTGCAGGTAAGTGCAACTGACCCCTCACCAATGGAGCAGAAGAAATAAATGCCACCCTCAGACTTTAACCTATAAAAATATCTCCCCAAGAATGCCAACTTGATATAGAAGGGTGTGGCAATCTTAGAAGCCATATGTCAAAAGTGGCAGAATCACAGATGGAAGAAAACCAGGCAGTAGCCCCAAATCATTACCTAAAAAAGAGTTGCTTTTGAAAAAAAAAACAATGTTAGACATTACATAAATGATCAATAAGCCTTTATTAAGTTTATTTTATTTTGTTACAGTAGTGGTTCATATTACCTTAATGAACATCCTATTTTAGTTCAGAATGGTAAGACAATAAATAATTAAATTACTAATGACTAATCTATTTAAAGTAAAGTAATCCATTTAAAGTAAAGTAAGCATTAACATTCATTGTCTCTAAATTCAAATCTAACATATTTGCTACAGTTATAAATAAGACCTAAACAAATGGAAAAACATACCATGTTCATGGATTGATAGAATCAACGTCATTAAAATGTCCATACTACCAAAAGCAATCTATAAATTCAACGCACTTCCCATCAAAATACCAATGGCATATTTTACAGACTTAGCACGAAATATCCAAAAATTCATCTGGAATAAAAAATGACCCCGAATAGCTAAAGCGCTCCTGAGAAAGAAGAACAAAGTAGATGGGATCTCCATACCAGATATCAAGCTTATTACAAAGCCACTGTTCTTAAAACAGCTTGGTACTGGCGCAAGAACAGACATATAGATCAATGGAATAGAATAGAGAATCCAGAAATTGACCTAAACCACTATGCCCAATTAATATTCAATAAAGGAGGAAAAAGCATAAAATGGAGTCAAGACAGTCTCTTCAATAAATGGTGCTGGGAAAATTGGACAGATACATGCAAAAAAATGAAACTAGACCACTAACTTACACCATACACAAAAATAAACTCAAAATGGATAAAGGACTTAAACATAAGACGGGAAACCATAAAAATACTAGAGAAATACACAGGCAGCGAAATTGCAAACATGTGCTGAAGGAATTTCTTCACTGATACTGCTTCTAGAGCAACAGAAGCTAAAGAGAAAATAAAGAAATGGGACTACATCAAAACAAAAAACTTTTGCACAGCAAAGGAAACCATCAACAAAATAACGAGAAAGCCCACTGCATGGGAGAACATATTCGCCAATGATATCACCGATAAGCGTTTAATATCCAACATTTACAGGGAACTCATACAACTTAACAAAAGGAAGATAAACAATCCTATCAAAAAATGGGCAATGGACCTAAATAGACACTTTTCAAAAGAAGACATACAGAAGGCAGAAGGACATATGAAAACATGCTCAAAGTCACTAATTATACCAGAAATGCAAATCAAAACAACAGTGCGGTATCATCTCACACCTGCCAGAATGGCTATCATCAACAAATCAACAAATGACAAGTGCTGGAGAGGATGTGGAGAAAAAGGAACCCTCTTACACTGCTGGTGGGAATGCAGACTGGTGCAGCCACTGTGGAAGACAGCTTGGGGTTTCCTCAAAAAATTAAAAATGGAACTCCCATTTGACCCTGTGATCCCACTTCTGGGAATATATCTCAAGAAACCAGAAACACCAATCAGAAAAGATATATGCATCCCTATGTTCATAGCAGCACAATTTATAATAGCTAAGATTTGGAAACAACCTAAGTGCCCACCAGCAGATGAATGGATTAGAAAACTGTGGTACATCTACACAATGGAATACTATGCTGCTATAAAAAAGAAGGAATTCTTACCATTTGCAGCAGCATAGATGGAACTGGAAAGCATTATGCTAAGTGAAATAAGCCAGTCAATGAAAGAAAAATACCACATGATCTCACTTATTTATGGATAATAAAGATCATTATAAATTGATAAACATAAATAAATACAGAGACAGAACAGCTTTGAACAGACTGCCATCCTACAGCTGGAAGACTGGGGAGGGTTGGGGGGGAATTAAGAGATCAACTGAAAGACTTGCATGCATGCATATGAGCATAATCAATGGACACAAGAAACTGGGGGTAGGAGAGGAGGGGGGAAGGGCAAGGAAAAAAATGGAGAACTATCTATCATTTGTTGTAATACTTTAAGCAATAAAAAAAAAAATATGGAGAAAATTACCATTCACACTGATGAGGAGCTGAATAAGACAGTTTTTTTTAAAGAACATTTTGCAATCACAGTATACTTTTCAAATAAAGATGAAAAAAGACATTAAAAATAATATAAGTGTCTGTTTCTCAATATCTAAAGCTTTCAATGGGCTAACCACTTGAGACTTCTATAAATAAAATAAAAACCAAGACTTTGGTTACTGTTTCAAT